>JAOEHX010021907.1:0-10880 GCA_025448015.1 Bolborhynchus lineola | reverse complement strand
AAAACTGAAGTTCCTCTTTCTTCCCCCCCCCCGTATTTATCTTCCTATTATATCCTCTTGTCTTTCCTATGCATATATTTCCCATGTGCAAAACAACCAGTGTCATTTATCTCATGCGTGTAGGGCTGAGACCTTTTATCCATAGGTGGTGAGATAGCAAGTTTATCCTGCTGTGTCAGTAAGTTTTCATGTTACAACTGGAAAACACCTTCTACTTAGCAGTAAAGCACATTACGTCCCAAGTTTCGTACCGTAAGGTATTGGGAGGTTTGTTGAAGCTGTGAATCTACTGAGATGGAGCCTGTTCATTGCAGTGTCAATAGGTAGCAATATGTTGCTGTATACGTGACAGTGAAGATTAGGTTTACTGCAAATGTAAAGATGCAGGCTTTGATTTAAAGTAGGAGCTCTGGTACTTAAACTTTCAAGATCAAACATGTTAAATAACTAATTAAATAGTTAAATAACTAATCATAGCAATACAGATTTTTTTCTTCTATATATGTTTCCATGTTTAACACCTTAGCCCAGCTCTTTACTTCTTATGCTTTTAATATTTTTAAGTGACTACTGAAGTGTTCAGGAATTAACAAAGCATCTTATGTTGGGTAGTCTTGTCCCCTTCTCACCATGGACTTCAGTCCAACTTAACGGCTGGCTCTGAAAGATACGAACATGTTACAGTGACTATTACTGCCTTTACAATACTGAAATTATTTTCTTTGAATTTTAGTGAAGGAAATCTGGCCACAAAGCAAGTCATTTTCCTTCAGAGACCTGTTATGTGGAATTCTGCTGTCCAGACACCGGAGGTGAGTAACATCGTTATGGTATTAATGTAAAAAAAATGAGTCATTCACTTAATGGTTAGAGCAGAAACAAATTAGGCTTCAAAATTAAGGAAAAAGGTGGCAGAAGTGGGTTTCCCTTGAAACAAGGTTGAGATTGCAGAGGCCTTTTGCAGCTTAACTTGTACATTATTTTTTCCTTAGCCATACAGCTCTTAAATTAAGCCACAGAGAAAAGCATGAGCATGCTAAAAACCTGTTTTGTGCAGAGAAGCTACTGTGCCTCAGTAGATGAGGTTGGCTATGCTGTATTTCTTTAGAAGTCTTCAGGAAGTCTTAAATATCCTGATTGAAATCTATTTCACTTGAAAAAGAAAACATTTTCTTTTGACCTCCAAAACATCTACTTTCACACTTACAGAAGAATACAAGTGTCAAGCTGTGCAAGGGATACTGTAATCTGGAGGGTAACAGGATAAAGGGATGTTAGCTGCTATTGTATGAAAATGTGTGACAGAAGTGGAGGATCTAAGATTCCTGCAGCTGGACCTCAACAACTCCTTGCCTCTTTTGAGTGAGGCTCCTGTTACAGTGGTTTATGAAAGTACACTGGGGATTAAGTAACTGGCACTTAACTGTGTTCTACTCAGAGTCAAGGTCACAACAATTGTTGCACCTCTACAGTGCTATAGTAGATCCTGCTGTGGCCACAGAAGGATGAGCTACTAATGGGCTGCTCTTTGTAAAGTCTTCCAGTGTCCTGTGATGGATTTAAATTCTTGTTATTTCTGGTTTTCAATGGCCATTCAACCTTTCTCTAATCAGCATGTTTTAAGCAGTTATGGAAGTTATGGACATTCTCACTCATGTCAAGCACCACAGTATAACTTTTCAAACTGTCATTCATAGTATTGTACATTGTTATAAGGCAGTCTGGTTTTGCTCCGTCTGTATCAATAGTTTCACTGGTCTCTAAATTTCTTGCATTTGTATTTGATCTTTCTCTGTCCTTCCTACCTTCTGTCCAGTCTGCTTACCATAACTTTTATTTCCCTCAGCTTAGTGTGTCTAAAATACATTCTACTTCTCTTGTTGTTCTCCAGGCTTTTGCTTATCTCCAGCTTAACTTCCTTCTCACGGTGTCCCCTGATAATTCTTGCTTCCATGCCTGGAAGAACTTCATTCAGCTTGCACAATTAAAGTCCTGTTTTTCTGTCTACTGCCATCTCAATTCCCAGCTAGTTCTTGGACACTATAGTTTATTTCTTAATTCAGAAAACTTGAGGTTCTGTTTTTTTTTCCACTTTAGTGTTCTGTGTAGTCTCCCTTGCCAATGCCTTAATCTCTTTCATTCATACCCTCTTTTCTCCCAGTTCCTCATATGTTTATTCTTTCCTTTAATTCCCCCCTGTGTCCAAGTGTCTTCAGCTTTCGAAGCTTCTGACCCCTGCTGTCATGCTTGACATAGTAGTCTTTACATGCTTTCCTAATACATTCCTAAAAGTACTTTCTGGAGTGTAATTTTTGTATCAGTATTGTAAATATATAAAAATCTAATTGTGTCAGTCATCATGAAATAATCATCCTTTTCCTGATACTTCCCTAGTTTTTTAATACACTGTGTAATAAGGGCATGGACTCCTGATAAGAATACTCTTTCCTTGGTAAGGCATATTATTTCTAACTATAAGCATCTCTTAAAAGGCAGCATAGCTGCATGACACAAGTTAGAATGGTGAAGACCGGATTCTGCCCAGAGGTGCAATACAAACCAGATCTGTGAAAGCATTCAGTCTGAACAACTGATGAAATAGCTAATTTGTAGCCATTTACATCAGGATTACTGTGTTTAAAGACTGAACAAACTTAGTATCTAAATGTGCTCTTTAAGCACCAGTGATTATTTCACTTTTCCACCGGGAAATTTCAGTATGCCGAGGTTATTTTAGCATGGGATAAATAGGTGGTGCAGGCTGAAGCTGGAACTTTCAGCAGAGTAACATTTTCCTTCTGTTTATCCAGTTACATTGGCTTTCCCCTAGATTTTCATCTTTTTATTTCATTGCTTTTTTTACTGAAATGTCTGAATTGGCAAGCAATTTAAATTCATAGATTTGTTATTAATTCCTAACTAGTATAGGATGTTGTGGTAGCTCTGCATTGAGTAGATAGCTTTCAGGTGCAAAACAGCTAATGAAAGCTGAAAGCATTAACTTTTTGCTCTGGAAACTTTAATATACTTATTGCAGATGTCCTTGGACATGGATGGACACAGCTATATGACTTTATCAAACCCTTGCAAATGTTTCAGTAAAAACATTTAATTATTGTGGCACTGTATTGCTGGGCATTGTTGGGTTTTTAATCGTTGGATCGAAGTTAGCATTTCCATTTTGAAAGGAAATTCTGCTTCAGTAAGAATCGGGGGACAAACCCCTATTACTTGGTCTCTTATTCCCACAGGGTCTCTTCTGAGGAGGGTTTGTTTTATGTCCTCACATCTCGTCTCTCTACCTTGTATATTGATGGGATAGTGTATTATGACCTGCCTTCTGATTTATGTAATGGTTTAAAGGCTTCTTGGATTAGGAGCTATACTGCCTCAGTGGGCTCTTTGTTTATCACAGACCATTTGCTTTTCTACAAGAATAGTTCAGGGGAGGAGATCCAAGATAGAAACACACAGTGCTTGAGGTTATTTTTTTCTTTTCTCCTTTTTTTCTTTTATTTCCCTTCAGCAGAATTCTCCATCCTCTTACTGTGGCATCCAGGCAAAGCTTATTTCCTTCTGTTTCTCCTGAGGCAGTGTTATTTCCCCTTAGTGTAATTTCCCAATGTCTCCTGTAACAGCTTCCCTAAATACATTTCCTTTAGCCACAAGGACCATTGTTTTTACTGTTTCAAAAGGGTTTCAGGAAAAAGAAATAGCAATGCATAGAAGGAGGGCACAGAACTTGCCAGAGCATGGCAAAAACATTTGTGGGCTGATACTGTTTTTAAAGGGTTTGTATTTGTGCATATTCCCCTGTGAGAGTGCTTGCGTCCTGTGTGCTGAGGCTGGATTCCATCTCAGCTACATGTCTTCGTCCTCTGGACAGGGCTGTGTGCCCTGGCAAAGCACCTCCTGGTTTAGCAGTGCTTGTGCTGACAGCAAGGCTCCAGGCGGATGGCCAGGGCACTTCTGCCTTGCTGACCATGCTCTTCTGCTGTGACTCAAGGCACTGACATTGCCTCTGGAGATGCTGCATCATCACTGATCTGAGTGCCACAGGTTCAAAACTCACAGAATTGTGTCATGGTTTGGGTTGAAGGGACCTTAAAGATTTCTCCAGAGTTCACAGTTGGAAACAGTGTTAAATGCTGCCTTATGTTAAAATGCCTCTAAGTGAGCTAACATTAAACATCCTCCTGTATTTCAGAAGAAATCCTTAAGACAAGTTATTGGGGAGGAAAGAGGCAAAGTCTCTAGCAGAAGCGTCGGATTAGACACAGCTACTTCTCACCCTGTAGAAACTGGACAACCAACTGATGAGTTTCACCTATCTCCTTCTAAGCAATGTTGGATCAAGGAGGGATCTTCCCACTATGGAGGCTTTCCAGGGTTCAGTAGCAGTGATGGAGTATTAAGGGAACTGGATGATGGACAATTTGATCAGGAAGATGGAGTCACTCAGGTCACATGTATGTGATAACGTAAGTAACTGCATCAGATGGACATGTACATAATTCACAGAGATGTGTCTGATGTTTTCTTTGGTTTGTTGTTTTTTTTTTTAAATCATACTACTTTAAATGCATTGGTATAACCTTTTCCCAGACTCATTTTGTATTTTGTCTGTTTCTTCGTTTTGTTAATCCTACAGTAGTAATACTGCTACTGTAAAATAATTTGGTTTTCTGTCTCTTTAATAGCATTACATGACTGGGTGCTCTGCTAACTTGTTAATGCTTTTGACAAGCAAGGAAGCAAATACTGCAAAACAGTGACAGTTTGAACTGCGTGAGTGAGAAAGGAATGAGGATGTTTAATGTTTTCCGCAAGCTGGAAGAATGTTATGTTTTTAAAGGGTGTTGTAAATATTGGTGGGGAAAACGAACTGACTTGTTATATTTTAATGTAATTTTCACTCGACTTGCCTTGCATTAATGCAAAAGCCTAGAGAAATGTTGTCTTACACTAGAGTTTTAACGGTTTAAGTTGTATTTGTACAGAAAACCTCTGGAGACTGTAGGCAAACACTTCCTCCTGTAGTATAATTTCACCTGTGCAGGATTTTAATACATCTAAACCAAAAGCTATCTGAGCATATAGCTTGTATAATGATGTGTCAGTAATCTACTCGTGAGTGGAAATTCAGAACGACTCACCCCCTGAAAGATAACTTGCAGTCTATGAAGAAGCAGTTTGAGAAACTCTCTAAGAAGCACTGACAGTAAGGAGCATGATGATGCTGATAATACATAGGAGGAAGAAATAGGCTAAACTTAAGAGGCTATGGTAGATCCTAGACTCTACACAAAAATGCTGCTGTATACGTATAAAGTTTCTCAGCTAAGTGTGTCTCGCACTGGGTAAAGTGTGTTCATCTTAAATAGCAGAAAGAATGTTTGAAGGATGAAGTTGCTGTGCTTCCATCCTCACCATGGGGAGGAGCTGCATGCATGAAGGGAGGTTGACACTGGCAGGGCTCTGTGTGGAGGCACGAACAGGAAGTATTTTAATGCTGCTGTCTTGAAATTACATCATACAGTGGAAAAGCTGAATAAAAATACATCTCCAGGAGGTAAATGTGATTGTAACTAAAAATTGTGCTTTTTTTCAGTCAGTTTTAGAAGCAAAAACTAGAAATGCTTATCACAATAAAGCTGATGCAAAATGTGGTGAAAATGAGAACCGGAACAAGCCTGAGCAGATGCATTCACAACACTCCTCTCTGTGTGCAGCACAGCTCTCGCATTACTCAGGGATTCTAATACCTGTCCATGTGTGTTGTACTGTATACACTGAGAGAAGCATTGTGGATGCATTAACTGCAGCACCCTGCTCCAATGATGTAGGTTACTCTGGGGATCTCCCTTTCCTAGGGGTAGATGGTGGCACTACATGCAGTGGGCAAATAGATGCAGTGACAGGAGCACCACTGACTGACTCCAGACAAGCACCCCAGGAGATGGCCACGATGGGGGAAGTCAGAACGCAATATTCCAAGTTACAAGCTTTGATACTATATCAAAGAAGTGACCTTTTATAAAGCAGTATCCCTGCTCAAGGTGGCTGGATAGTGAATCCTAAAATTAAACTGCAACTATTTAAATGATACAGTTTATAAAGTAATAAATTGAGTGCAGTTAATCTTCCTACAATAGATTCATTGGATAAAAAGATTAATTGAATCTTTAACTGAGATCTCTTCATACCAGCTGTTGAGAATGCAAAAAAAAAAATCAAGATAAATTAGTATCTTTTTTTGAAAGACCTTTTCACCTTATAATTAATGGGATGCCCACAAGGGAGATTCTGGTTTGGAACAAGGGTAGAAATTGAGTATGCTCTGGATGTCCACAGGTACGCTCTAGAATATCTCTTCTTTTACCCAGGAAGGCTTTTGTTCTTGAAATGACATGAAGCCATGTTCCTTTTCAGTAGCCTGCAGTTTTACCTGCCCCTTAGTCCTCACTTACTTGAGTCTCACAGGTATCGACAGCACTGCAAACCTCTGAATTTCTTCATGGTCTTTATAATTCCATGCAAATACACTGAATTCTCTCCTCTGAACCCACTCAGCAATTCCTATAGGTAAGGACAGCTGGGGTTTTTTTAATGCCATTTGTCTCTCAGTATCTAAAGTTGCTGTTGCTGTAGAAACATGGATGTGCATTGTTTTCCTAGCTCTGGGTTGTCTTTCATCTCACAGGGCTACATTTAGACTCTGTATTGGAATAAAATAAATGCAGTTCTTCATCTAGAAAAACCTTCAGCCTGACAAGAGCCAAAGTAGGTAACTGTAGAGTGAGTGGCATGGAGAGGGTAGCACAGGAATAAATTCCTCAGCAGTCTTTTTCTGATACAAGAGCTCAAGGGAACCCTGGGAATGGGAAGTACCAGGTTCGAAACAAACCACGGCGTCTATGCAGCTGACTGCTGAACTCCTGACTGCAGCACACTGTGTATGAAACTGCATGGATTTAGAAGGGGACTGAAAAATTCCTCGCAGGGAAGACATCGCCCTGTTCTCTCTGAGCCACTGACTCAGGAACTCTTGGGACGCTGAAAGCTGCTCTAGCTGAGTGCATGCTCATCCTGTCCTCCAGATTACTGTAAGCACCAGTGCTTCATCCCTGGTGGGCATGTAGCTGAGAGCAGGGTCGTGCTGGCAAGGCTTGCTTTCAGAATCAGGAAGTTTGTGCTGGGTGTGCTCAGCCTGTGTGAAGGCTAAGCAAGGATTAGCTGACTTCATGCACCAGTTGAAGAGCACAGAATAAACCACCCATGTTCCTTGAGCATGGATGCTGAAACAGAATAATTGAAAATGCCTCTAAAACAGATCAGAGATTTTCCATTTAGTTCTTCATGGTTCAAGATTCTGAAGGCCAACTGTGTCTTAGCCAGAAGAGTGAAGAAGGCAGGGTGCATTTTGGGTGTAGGGTGTTATAACTAAAGCTGCTTGTTTTGTCACCTGGTCTTACACCAAACAGAGCATTAAGGTGTACCTTTATTAGTGTTGTGACCAGCACCAGCCAGTAATTAAACAGAGCTTGTCAGTCGGAAGAGCTGTCACAATAAGTCTGGCAAGATGGGGGTTCTGTATGTTTCTATTTCTAGAATATGCACACATGCTGTTCAGTTTTCATTTTACCAGAACGTACTTTACATGCTTATGTTTCACTGAAAGAACTGCAAATCAAACTTAAAGCACGGCTGTATTCTCTGACCAAAAAACAAAGTACGCTTATTTATTCAGTAACAGGGCTTCAGTGAGGAGCCTGGGTGCCTGAAATGTAACGGAAGAGTCCCTTACCCGTTATGTGACAACAGCTAGTAGAACAGAGATAGAAGCAACTGTTCATGAACCCTTGCAGAAGTCTGTTTATACTTTCTGATGCTTAAATTCTTTGGAGAGGAAATACTTTTCTAGTGTTTACAAGCAGGAAGAAACTATCCACTTAATACTGTGCGCTGCTCCTGATTGTCAGAACAGTTTATTTATGTTCCTGGTCAGCTGCAATAAACTGCTGCTTAACTTCAGGGTTTCTGGTCTGTAAAAACTGTTTTCTATTTGTAATGCTCAGATCTGGTCTGTAGTTCTGATGGGACGCGTCTCACCATTAAAAGCACTTACTAAATCAGCTGCCAGTTTCGTCGTTAAGTTTGCCTTGTGCTGACAAGGCCCAAATGTGTTAGATCAATGTATGCCTTTCCTCAAGCTAGAGCTCCGTTTTTGCAGTTCTGACTATAGCTCCATGCGGCTCGCAAAGCACAGCCATCTATTGATCTGCCTTGTTCTTAGTTAGTATGTTAATCTTCAGAAGGTTTGCTGTCTTGACAATTCCCTATGGCTTGGTTCTGAGAACAGCGTTAGCTAGGATTTAAACTTTCTGAAGCCAAATTCCTGTGTCAGAATTCAGACAACTGGTATGAATGTAAGTGAACATTCTGGACTTCAGGTTAGCGTGATTTGAAAGAGACAAAGTGGTTTAGAGGAACTGGTCTGGTGTCATGTTCCGAAGTGTTTTTAAGCAGCTAAAAGTTTAACAACCTCCAGTATAATGGAAATCTTAAAGGGAAAGTAGCAAAATCACTGTAACTGCCTTGTTGCAAACTGTGTTAAACCAAACGTCAGGAAAAACCTCAGTGACTAAGGAAAAAGCTAGTTGAAAGTTACGCTTTGCTTGCAATGCACCCTTGAATCTGTGACATGCTGTCACATTGTGCTTATTGGGGCATCAGGAAGGCCCTCTTTGAGATCTTCCGTGTTCATTGTAGAACCATCATTTTGTGATTTGAGAGGTATAAATCTGAGCTGTGACTTCAAGATGCTGATGAGTATTAAGTTTCTCTACTTCTGAAAGAAGAAATAAGACTTCACTCCAGCTTATCCTGTAGCAGAGATGGGAAAGCACCAACCTTTCTGTTGGAAGCACTCGGTTGCCTGTGTTCTTGGACAACATGAAGAACGAGAATAACTTGCCAAAATATAGCAGTATGGATAAAGAAACAGTTTAATTTTATCCTTTTTTTTTTTTTTACAATATAATTCAAAGACAGTCTCAGTTCCCCTATTATGTAGAGTCTAAATTAAATCCGTTAATATTTATTAGACAAATCAATGGTTTGCTTAGGCTAACTGAAGTTCTACGGTACCGTCAGGCACATGTGTGTACACAGTACTCATGTAAACAACAGCAAGGGAAAATACAAGCAGTGTTTCACTTAGGCCTTATATAAAATCAGATTAGTAGAGCAAGTTAACTTTACAGTGCAAATCCCAATGAGAATAAACAGGACGAAAACTTCCCAAGTTTTGCTTTGAAGTGAAACTTTTTAAAGCATAAGAGGACAAAAAGAGGTCTTAAACTTTAATGCAGTCCTGAGCACCACATCATTCTCTTCAACTTTGCAGAGGAAATGTCATTAGCAACACCAGGGACATGGGTTTGCTTGTCTCAGTCACAGTGGCCAACAGCAGAATGCAGAGCGTCTGCACTGCAGAACCAGCCTGGATGGTCCTGCAGTGGACTGTAACCAAGCTAAATACACTGTACTCCGTCCAGAACACAGTTCTCCTACCTGCAGCACAAACTTCGGGGTAGCTATCACAATCAAGTACTCTGGTCCATACAACACAAGTTACAGTTAAGTGTATAGACAGGAACTAAAGCTACTTTCACTCTGACAACATCTCATGCAATTACCCTGCTGACAATTAAATACAGTGATAACCATGAGACAAAAAGAGCTGTTGAAGTACTAACATTTAGTCTCTCCATTTTCTCACTGTTTAAATTCCCTTTACATCCAGGTGGTACAGTTGCTTGAGGTGTGCTTGATTCGTAGAAAGAAAAACATAATTTAAGGCATGTTTAGTAGTATTATGAAAAATGACTTATTAAAAATAGGTGGACTCCCTTCTTTCCAAGTTAAGTATGATGTAGAAAACAAAGTGTAGATTACCAAAACCAGCTGTGTTAGCCCATTCTGACCTGCTTATAGAAATAAAATGAGGGCCCTTGGCAACCTCAGAGAGAAACCACCAGCTACCTTCTCAAACAGCTAAGTAAAATTCATATAACATAGGAACATTGCAAGTGCTTTTAGATCCTGCATTCATGTAGGCTTAGCAGTATGTCTGCTGTATGCATCTCAAACATTTAATTCTATCATTCTAGACATAACACAATTAAGCAGCACTCATGGAAATTGTCAGTTATTGCAAATCTGCAAACGCAACTTGAAATAAACACCTGATAGGGAACAGAAGCATGAATCCAAATCTTTCTGTCAAAGAATATAATTGTGGTGAATGAAGAAAAGCAAATGTATGTTGGAAAAAAATAATTAACTCTTGCAAAGAATCAGGGTCGGTATTCAGATACTTAGAAGGTTTATACTAGGAATACAAGCAAAGACTGTGCTAGTGTGGTATGTAGTGTTAACACGAGTATTGATGAGGTATAATCTGTAAGCAGTTGCCATAAATACAGGTATAAGCCATTGACTTCTCTGCCACAGTTACTCTGTAGAGAAGTTGTGGACTGGAGATCAGCAGAAGTCTGCCTTAGCAGCATGGAACCTGTCCCCTGCTGTACACAAACCTCTGCTGTTACCCAAACAAGTCCAGAGAGTATGTTAGACGTATATCAAGAATATATATGTTCAATAGCATAGTGAAATTGTCCTTTTGGTATTACTAGTACTATAGATCCTATAAGTATTTGGATATACACATACAGGAATATGCACATCCAAAAAGTAAATCTTCAAAGCCATCTTAAAAAAATAGAAGCTAAATTAGGAATAAGCTACATTGCAAGAAGCTTCCTGCAGAATTATATATTTAAGGTAATAATCTTTGAACTAAGACTTAATATAGC
>JAOEHX010021903.1:19930-33457 GCA_025448015.1 Bolborhynchus lineola | reverse complement strand
TGAAACAGAGATTTTCATTATACCTGCATCAAAGGATAAGTGTGGATGGTTAAACAAATTATTCTTCATTTGCCAAGTGAGTTTGTGGAGCCTTAAAAACATGCCCAGTAGGCATGTTGTGTCAGATGCCAAAGTCTGACAGTTTGGTGGTTGTAATGTGAAACTTTAACACATAAAATGTAGGTTCTGAAATTCAGGGTGCAGGAGAGGTGAGAGCTGACTTCTCTTTATTCAATTTCTGTTTTGAAACTCTGGTCCTAGGCTTGTCCTGTGAGTTCTAGGAAGTAGCCCAGCATTGCCACAGCACCCTGCCTTTCCAAGGCAGTGGACAATTCTGGACACCCAAAGTACTGATTCTCTAGAGACATAACAGGGAATTTGGCAAGAAGTTGTGGGTCAAATCAGATCCTCCAATCAAACTGCTAGATTTTACTTTACGCAATATTTGATATTAGATATTTGTTTTGTGAATGATAAACTTTTACACTCTCAGTAGAGGCTTTTCTTTTAATTCTTACTGTAAAATTCAACCTATTTATCAGTGGGTTAGGACTTAAAGCATATTGTATCCATATGTTGGCGATAAACTGGAGATTAGGGAGGCACTATTTAATGTATCAATCTGTTGCATAAATACACTAGGTTGGGCAAAGATGAAGAAGATATTCTGTGGGCAACAGGTGAAGAAAATATTTCCAGGCTCCTCTGCATAAGTTTTTCTTCTCCCAGGCTGCGATGTTCAGCATCATCAGATTCATTTGCCTCTGAGTCTATGGATTGATCTTTCTCCTACCAAGGCCAGGTGAATCATCAACACTGAAATAGTGAGAGAACTGTGCTTTCATTGTCCAGTATGTACTTCTGTGGTAACTATTTAACAGACATAGGGAAATCTGTGTGTTCAACAGGAGGTTGCACTGGAGTTATATGTTACTTCCTACTTACGTTTTCACACTGAGACATTCAGTCAAAAGCTTGCAGGTGTAAAAGGAATGGAATGGCACAATTCTTTCTCTATGCTAAGTTATTTCACAGAGCTCTGAGCCTGTTGTGACAAGTAGACAACTTAGTTTAACCTCCTCTTTATCAGAAATGACTGAATTTTTCCCAGTTACCTCTCTTTCAAGCCTGGTGGAAAGCATGTGTACCTTAAGCATATCTTGTGATTGGCTGATGCACATGTGGTTATCTGATGAAACTCACAGCTCTGGGATAGTAATAAATAAAGAAAAAACAATAGACATCTGTATAGACAAAAATATTATCCACGTGAATTGTATCTATCTGGTCTTTGGTTAAGAATGATAAAGCTCTTCTGGGACATTAACATTCAAGGTATATACAGTTACAAAACTGTGGGGTTTATGAGGCATTTTGTTGATCTTTTGTAGGCTCTGGCATTGGCCACTGTATTTACTATACTGGCAAAGTTATGACAAACAATATTTACTCTATTACTGCTGTGGTATCCTGCTTGACTGAGAAGGTATGGCAGACTTCTATTGGATCTTGTTGGATGAAATGTTTGTATCAAAATCTGGGCAAGAACTCAATTTGCAACTACCAGCAGCTAATTCCTACAGAGTAGCATAATCAGAGAGAGTGCTTCAACTAAATAGTTATGGTTCTTCTCACTGAAAGAAATCAAGCAACCATATTGGCTCCGACTTCTTGAAAGTTTTGAAATGCACATGATTTTGTTGTACAAAGTGATTTTTCGTGGAGTCCTAACCAGACCTTTCTCTTCCAAGAGATCTGGATAACAAACTAAACTGAGTCCTGAACCAGACACCACAGAGCCCTGTAGATAATGAATTTGAATGGTGATGTTTTGGAATATGTGTTTAGTTATGGAGCCAGCTATTCAGAAGTGGAAAAAACCTGTCCCTGAAACTTAGTAATCCTGAACTTTAAGGTACTGAAATCTTGCAAACAGGGTTATAGGTTAGTTTTCCTGAAATACCTTTGATTGTAATACAATGTCACACTTTAACATGTTGACTAAATGATCCTATTCCACGTTGCCTTCTGACATGCCAAGAAAAATGCTATATATTAAGTACTTGGTACCTGATCCTTAAGAAAGACATGTTCTGAGGATTGGCAGCACAGATGTTTCCCAGCAGAAGAGACAGAGCCATGCCAGGGTGATGCAGGTGAGTTTCGCAGTGTAGGGGCATCGCTGAGGGCAGGCACAGATGTGGCCAAGGCAAGACATGTCCATGCTCCAGCAGGGATGGGGGAATGCTTTTGGAGACTTTGGAGCAACTTGGACTGCAGTGCTCTTTGGCTCTGGCAGGGTATGATCCTGCCTCATCCTGCAGTCCTGCACATGTTGAGATACTGGTATATAGAGTTAGCTCCTCAAAGATCTGTCCTGACCTTAAGAATACTGACATCCCTTTTAACTTATCTGGAGGCTACCAAAGCTTTTTAATGCCTCTGAATCTTTGGTTGGAATTCCAACAGCTGGATGGAGCTTCCACCTCCCACACCTGCCTAAGAGGATCAGTAAGATCCATTCTGATAATTTTCAAATTGCAAAGGAAAAGACTTGTTTGGGAACTTATTTCTTATTACTAGCCGATTTTGTGTCATCAGCACATTTCTCCTTCATTGCCCTTTCAACAAAGTTCAAAACTGTGATGATTGCTAGTGAGAGCAAAAATGAAAAAATTTGGACCTTTCAAAACCTGACCAAGTTTGTGTATCTGTTTTCCTGCTAGGTTTGGGATAAATCTTTCTACCAAATAGGAAGTTCATTTGTTTTAACTTTCTGTCTCGAGGAGCCAATCGTCAAACTTCCCCCAGTGCCCACAAGTTCAGCTGTCATTAGTCCTTTCTTCTGAAATGACTAATTTCCATCACTCCATGTCATCCATGAATGGGAAAGTAATCAGCACCATTTAGAGAGAAAAACCACTTGAGCTGCAGGATCCTTTTCTCCCTGTTGGCTGATTGTGATTTCATATCTTTTATGCAAAGCAGACTTTCAGAGCTGTTACCTATTTAAGGAATTTTTCAATTAACATTTTTTTTCCTTCAAGAGTGACCAGGGCCTTTCGATTCCACCACAAAGGATTGGCTTACTTTTCATATAGCACTGTGCTCAGCTCAGTTCCTTCATCCTGAAGGTCTTTTATTTGGCAGTGATAATTTGGTTTAAACCCTCACCAATCAATAGCTGATCAATGCACAGCAGGAGAGGATTTCTACTGAAAAACCATTATACTTCAAGGGACTAAAATTTCTCATTTGAACAAAAAGTGCTCCAGCCTTATTCAAAATCTGTCTAATTGGCTCTTGGTTAAAAACAAAAATAAGCCTAAAAGGGAAGAAAGTTCCATATGAACATTGAGGAGAGACCGAGGTTAAGGGCTGATCCTGAAAGGTAATGAGAACCTCTAGTTTTTGAAGAGCTCAGTCTTTCAGGACTTGCCAAGGTTGGGCTCTAATGTTAAAGTGTGTTTTATGAAGGTCATATTTATTCTCAAATGTTCGCACTGGACTTGATTTTCTTTGAGTGTGAATTATATTATTCTCAAACAAGAAATCCTTCAAAGTGCATAGTTTTTCTGCCTTCACAGGACTGGGTAAAATCAAATCCCAAGCAGTAGGTGTAATCCATTATTTACCCATCTGTTAGGTGGTTCTTCTAACCAGGGAATATCATAATCATGGGGTGTAGATATTGTTTGTGAAGTATGACACTAGCTGTTATACAGAGGCTTGTGTTTTCCTGCAGAATGATCCTCAGCTTTCACTTGTGCTGTGGACCTGACCTAATGCAACTGACCTTGTGGGGAGCTTTGTCACTGCTTTCTGTGTCGTATCTTCTGTGTCCAGCCAAGATTGCAACACCACACTGATATGGTCTTAAAACCACTTTTAGGGCTGCTCTGCAAAGCTTCCATTGCAGGCTTCTGTCTTAGCAGGTCCTGACTGGATCCTGATCTATTTTCCCACAGTTTTGTCGCCATCTCACTTCTACTCCTTCTGCGACTTCTCTTTGCTGTCTCAAGCAGATGAGGAAAGAGAGAGCCGTTTCCCCCACAGCTGCAAAAAGACGGACTCCTGGCAAAGCAAACAACTGTATCTGTGCTCCAGCTGAGTGACTGCTGCCACAGAGCAGTAGTGGCTGACTGGTGGCCTCAGAAGGAATGGAAGCGCCATGCATTCAACTGTGCAGGTGGAGACCCAAGGAAGCCTGCTGAGTGCCACCTCTCTGTTTCACTTGGCCTTTCCCTGCTGCCTCTATTGCCAGAAGTGAAGTTCAGCCCTGTGCAGAGTATATAGCACTGGGTGCCCCTGCCACTTGATTCCTCCTCAATCCTCATGTGAAAGGGTTGCACTCCATTAGCCACATAGGTCTTTGCCCTGGCCTTCTGCACTGGCATGTCTTATTTTTTCTATCAATCATCCCACTTAGATGACAACAAATAAAATAGCTTCCTGGGTGCCTGTGATTTAATACAGTGAGAGAATACAAACAGTGATACTTGGTTAATAACTCATATCCCTCCCTCGCAATGCACTGTTTTCTAATCCGTGGTTGTTTCAAATAAAAGAGAAAGAAAGCATGGCTGCATTGGAGCTGTTATGTTCTTGCATGAAGGTAGAATTGAAGAAGCTACTCTTAGAAAGCAATTTTTCTAATTCTTATGCTAGATGTTTTTCTTTTCAAAGCTTTTTAAGCATGATGAAAACACCAGATCATTGTCAGAATGGTCTGACTTTGCAAGGTTCTTCTCCAGTATTTCTTATCTGAACTATAATTGATTTTTTTTAGATCAAGCACAATGGGTTTTTCTCAGTTGAAAATAACTTTTCATCCAACAAATTTTTTAATGTGGAATTAAAAAAATCTACCTTCAGCTAAAAACTTTGTTAAAAATTCTGATACAAAAAAGAATATCTGAAAAATATCCTAGGAAAATGGGCCAGAATGTATCTACTGAAAAATCTGTTAAACAAACCCAGTTTTGACTTGCAGTCCTATTTAGTAAAATAATTTTTGCAAGTTTTGGTCACTTCTGCTTGAGAAATGTAAAGTGGATAGATTGAATCTTAGCAACTAGAAGTGAAAAAAACCTTTGATGTCGTTTTGTCCTTTTTGTGGGAGACAGAGAATTTTTCTTCTTCCTACCATGTATCTTCCTACAGTAGGCTTTCTCCCAGCCAGGAGAAATTTTCACAGAAGTAATTATGGTCATTAAAAAGAAATAAAATTTTTATGAGTGCTATCAATTTCACGTTGGCTAAAAAAATATAAGACAAAGGGAGCTAAGGCACTCACTCTGCAGCATTAAAAATACTCCAGGAAGGTGAAAACGTTTAGATTGGTTTTATTTCAGTTCATTCAATCAGTTTATCTCTGAAATATTTCATTTTCTATGTCTGCTGAAGACTGCTGACCAAGATCGTCCCTCAGTGTTTTAGTGAGGGGGCTATCCCTGCAAAGGCACTCTGAAGTTAGATAAGCATTTTAATGGGAATGAATGCAATGATCAGTATGCTTCCTGTAGATTTGTTTCTTTTCCACTGAAATCTGTGTAGGTGTCTGGAAAATCTTATTTTAAAAAATGAGCACAGAACAAATTGTTAGAATAAAAGTGTGTTGTGACGTGGTTTCGCCAGAGAAACCCTATTTCCCCTGTATGATACAGCACATAGCTGTGCTCCACAGACACAAGTACGTTTCTGGCCATCCTACTTCCAGTCCTCAGCATTGTTTGGGGTTCTTTCTCAAACCACCTTCCTCCATAGCTGCCTCCCCTGGGACAGGGGCTCTTGGCCGCCTTTGAGAGGTGACCTGATCAACTACCAGCCCCAGCTTTGCAGCCCCGCAGCGTCGTCCCTCACAGCCCTGTGCCCACTGCCAACAACCAGCACTTCTGCTACTCGGAAGCTATGGCAGGAATGTCTAGTTGAATGCAAAAAAACCCACTCCAAACTCCAAACGAGACAGAAAACCATCTTATTATTCATTAAAGACATGCTTCTCTGCTGCTTCACTTGGGGTAAGTTATACAAGTAATTACAAGTAAGTGGGTTGCGCTGGTGAACAAGAATGACTTGCATGGGAGGGTTTGCAGTAACCAAACCTCAGATTTGGTCCCAGCTACGCTGGTTTAGCTCCAGGGTAATACTATACTAATACTTAATTTGGTTTGGTTTCAATTAACAATAGACATCAAGTATTCCTATTGCTCTAAATTCAAGTAAATGTCATGTACATAAACACAGCCACTCCCATACCAAGTGCTGTCAATTATTTTTTCCTGAAATTATTTCTTAGTGAGTTTCCTCCCTGCACCCATTTTAGTAAGGATTGTTAATACTGCATGTGGCACAGGTTGCTGATGTGAAAGGTGAGGCCCCGCAGATCCCATTATGGAAGGGTTCTTGCAATCCACTCTCTCTGAAGCTACTGGTATGTCCTATCTGTGAGACCCACAACAGACTCACCACCCAAACCTGAACTTTGTGCAGCAGTCCAGTTCATATTCCCCTCCCCTACTATGGCCTGACCCAGAGATGCATTTAGGTTCCTCAGTGTGGAGTTAATACCCCAGCTTTCATGCCAGAAACATCTTCATGAAAAGCATCCCTTAAATGTCACCAGACAAACTTTAGGTAAAATGAGGAAGTATGGGAAATCTCAGAAGGGATCCTGTTTTCAGACTTCCAGATCCGCCCTCAGATCCTCTTGGAGGATATGGAACCAAATAACAGTGGTATAATAATAACAGCAACAGAAATAACAGTTACGTATTATGCCTACTTTTCAGTAATGTACTCAGGAAATCACACTATAACACTGGTTCTTGAGCAGCTTTTGAAGGAAGTGAGGCTTCACAGTCTGTCATTTTAGTACTCTCTCTCTTCCATGCCACTTCCTCACCCGTTAGATGAGACTTGTATTGTAGGCAGACGTTTTGCTTTCTTTTACAGAAAAGCTGAGTGCCCTCATTTCTTCCTTTCAGTTTTCTGATTTAGCAGCAATCTGGTAAAGCTGCTGACATTTCCAGGAATGTAATCTCCCATATTGATGTAAAATGGTGACTATTAACTTTGTATTAAGCTTTCTGTACACTAAAAAAAATCCAAGGGATTAGTCTAAGCATCTCCAATAGCCATTAAAAAATAGATAAACAAGCATAAGGGAGAGCATTTATTTTGATAAGACAAAGTTTTGGCACCTTTACCCGTGCTCCCTAATCCCTTTTGCTGAACACTGACTTCAGCAGGCTCCTGGGACAAGGTACTATTCAAGAGGGTGAACTCAAAGCCATTACTTTAGCCTTGAGTAGTTAAAATCCGAAAAGGTGCATTGTGCTAGTAGTCCTTTCATAACCCCTTCCTCTTTAATGGTAGCCATTTCTCACTGAACCTTTTCTACTCCTTTTCTTCTCTGTTCCTCTCACCTCCTTTTAAGACCTCCTTTGAGCAGTGCTGTGCCTCTTGTTTTTCTTTTCGTTTGCCTGCTTCCTCCCTCTTATTTGTTTAAACCATTCCCTTGTTCATCCGCTCTCATTTTCTTTCTGCCTCTAGCCCCCCCCTTCAGTGTTATTCTCCGTTGTTTTTTCTGTGTGGGTGTGAGCACATTATCCTGCCTTATCAGCTCTCTGGCCCTTTCTCTACAACATCTGAGTGGATGCTGGAATGATCTTTAGCCAGAATCTCCCTAGGGGTCTCAGTCCCAGGCTCCAGAGCTTCTGAAATGAGATGGAAAAAGAGAGACACCCTGGCAGCAGCTTGTCCCTAATGGCCAGATGGCCAGCACTCACATTAATACAATATCAAGCATTGCTGTAGTTGTGCCTTGGAAACTGCTTGCCTGTGCTGGCATCTTCTCACACTCCTCTGACAACCATGCCAGTCGCAGCACCCTCTTGGGAAAAGAAATGGAAATGACCACATAAATACTTGGAATTCAAGTCACTGTGCAACAAGAATAATCTAATATTTTCATGCGTGAATGTTTACATTATCCCCTCCCCCTGCACGCTCCCCCCTTCGTGCCCCTCCACTTCCATTATACATTGTCCTTTCCTGTATGTTTTGCTGATATTGAATTCAGCTCCCTTGCAGCCTGGGACTGATGTTTTTGAATTTACCCTAGCTTTCATGTGTACATCCTTTCACACTGTGCTTTGTCGGGTGGGAGACCAGAAAGCAATTGCACGTCAGGACTGGAAGCAGCCAACTGTCTACAAAGGAACAATCGGTTGTTAATGTTTGGCTATGGTTAGATGGAGGAACAAGCAGGCAGTGCATTTTTTTCTTAGTCTTTTTTTTTTTCATGACCTTGTAATACTATGGGGCTTTGCTTTGTGTCATGCCATTCCCAGAAAAATACGGATGTGAAACAGAATGTTTTGTGGCCAATGGCAGGATCAGAGGAGGCAGAGGTGGAAAAAAGCTGTTGAGTGCATTTTGCACTCAAAACCATTCTTCCTTCTCTCACCAGGAGTGTATTATTCAGCCTACCTCCTTTGCCAGAGCTTCCCCTCTGAGTCTAGCTTCCCCAAAATTGTGTTAAGCGTGATGCAGTGTGAGCAAGGGATGCCTGTAGGGCTCTTCTTCCTGGCCTCTGACAGGGTCCTATGTGGTTCAGCTTTGGCTGCTGTGAGCTCAGACTTGGGCTGCTGTAAAGAAAGACATGTTTGGTTGGTTGGTGTCACTTGAACGTTCAAGCTGTAGTTGCTCAGCTTGGTGTGCCTGCTTGTCTGTGTACAGGAAGCTCCAACCCATGTGCAGAAGGAGAAGTTACCTCCCTGTGTGTGAACACTGTCTCCTCCTATGGATCCCAGAGCTTCCTGCACTCGCATGTTGGGATGGAAGGGCAGCCTGACTGTGTAGGAACATCTAACATCTTAGTGCAGTGTCAAAGCAGAGAGGTGAAATGTGAGGCACATGTTTATTCTCTCAGAGGAACTGTGTGTGGAATCTCTCACTCTCGTTGGTAGGGAATGGCTTGCCAGCCCAATTCTGCTGGGGTGGCTCAGGTGGACATTCCCTTACTGGTGTGAATAGGGGCACCACCCAGAGCTGTGCGTGCAGCTTTGTTTGCTTTTTAACCTCTGCTTGTCTCTTGCTTGTCCATCTTCCTTACAGCTTTCTAATCTTCCCTGGTTTTCTTTACTTGGAGTGGAAAGGGGAGGGAGACTTAATCCTATACCACTTCCTTTTTTTTGGTAGGCTAACCCTTGCTTGTTTAGGATCTGACCCTGTTCCCTTTGTAGTAAATCCCAAAACTCTCATCAAGTTCAATGAAAACAAGAGCAGGCTCTTAAACCATTATTATTATTAATCACATTACAATGATGCTAATTACTATGGCTATGACTACTACGACCACTACAGCTATTACTATTACTAGTATTGCTAGTATTGCTATTACTACTAATACTATGATCAATTACCTATTTCTTTTCTTCTTTAGAGTATTTTGTAAAGGCTGAGAGCAACATAAGCAGCTTCAAGGATTTCCAATTCCTGGATGAAAAGGCAGAAATTATTTTGGTGGGAATCTTTAGCCCGGAAATTACTTCTTATGCTAAAAGAGGCAACAGCATTTAGTTGAGCTTACTTGTAGGAAGTGAACAATGGCTGGTGTTAAAAAAGAAGGAGACTGAAACAAATAGAGCTTGGCAAATCTGACTCAGCTTTGTCAGAGATGTTTATGAGCCTCTTAAGCAGCTTGGACGTAGCAGGTCTAACCAGACAGTGCTACCTTTAGACTTAGAGAGACATAATGAGAGGGGAAAACAGGTGCACAGAGGGTTAGCAAATATTTGTCAGCAAACAGGGTTGGCATTGGCACACAAGTCTGAGTGGGGCTTCATTAAACACAGTTTCTGCTTCAGATCATTAAGTCCTTTTAATTATGTGTCCACTGGTCAACGCGAGCTGCGGGGATGCAGCTTGATGAATGGGATGCCAGGATATGAGGGGCGCATGCAGGGATGCCCCGTGCATGGCAAGTGGAAGGGCACTCTCCATGCACCCAGCCCACGTGCACCCTCTCCTCCCTCTTCCTCTCACTTGAGCTGTAACGAAGTTCACACAGGACATTTCCTCTGGGATTAAATAATGCCTGGCTGGGGTTAATGGCACTTGGCTGTGCTTCATGTCAGCAGCTCCACCTAGCTGGTCATTAATCCATGGCCTCAGGGGAAGTTCTGTATTGCAATTATTGTTGGATTAATGAGACTAGATCTAGTCTGTACCACTCAACAGTTAATTTCCTCATTTGAATGTTTAAAATGGTATGAGTGATGGGGAAAAAATTATGTTCTTCGCGTAAAAAATTCTCATCTTTTTTATGTAAACTGCTTCGTGGGCCTTCGTTTGATTGAAGCAGCACTCCTGAGGAAACAGAGGGAATCAGGAAGTGCAGAAAGGTTAAAGTCTGTGTTAGAAACAGAAATAGCACTAACCATGGCTGTCATGTTAGAGTTGGTGCAATGGACTGACAGTGAGTTCCACTTAAACACCAATCAATATTAGTGTCAATTGAGAGAGCAGCTTCTGGCCTAAGCAGTGCGTGAAGTAGTTCTTATGTATATTTATTAGGACGTAAGTATGTAGTATGGGATCCTCATCTGCTGGTCTAATGTGGTTGTATTACACAAGACAGATAAATATATAGATAATAAATGCATATGCTGATATATCATTGTCTTGAACAGCTAATATACAACTTAATTTTTCTCTATGGTGGGAGATAATGTTGATTCATCTGTTACCATTACCATCTCTGGATTGCTGAGCTTGTATGTCTTTTGTTCATGTCTTTTCTCTATGGATGAGGCAGTTTCTGTCTTAATCTACAATGCTAACATATGTACCACTTTGCATATATATGTCCTGAAACCACTTGGATCACTCTTCTTTCCATTCTGGCCTCTGTCTTCACATTTCATGCCCAGCAACAGAAAGTGGCATAGCTGCCCATCTTTACCATCTCTGTGGTACTGCATGCTGACAAGGGTGCTGCTGTTCTCCTTCCTGGAAGTGTAAATTTTCCTCTTTCTCTTGCCTTGGCTGCTGGTGGGTATGGGCAGGAGATGCTCCCTGGACTCTGGGATGCTATGCAGAACTGCATACTGACTGCTGACTTTCCCAAGAAAGAGGATGAAAGCTCACTGATTTCCTTAAACTTCTGATGTGTTTTCAGACAAGACTGAAGTGGCTGTGTTTTGTGAGAGGAAATACAATATAAGCCTAATGTTTTTTCAAAAGCCTAGCTAAAGACTGAGATATCCCCATCACAAATCAGAACTAGCAACTTCTGTCCAAAGAGAAGATCGTGTTAAGTATAAATCCACAGTGGGATAGAGCTGGGAAATTGAGACTTGAGTATGCCTTTAAAGATTTAAGATACACGTGTGTTTCCCCAGCTTTCCACTAGCTGCTCTATAAAGCTGCCACAGCATAAACTGCTTTTGCCACCAGTGGGCAAAAAGCATGCAAAGCAGCTGCAGCATGGAGAGGCTCAGTGATCGAGCCCTCCTTCTTTACACGGGGATGCCAAGATTCCCAGGGCAGTGGAAACCTCACCAGGGCTGAGATCAAAGACGGAGACATGAATGGGCAGGAGGATTGGCCACCAGGCCTTTTATCAATATTAAAACTGTCAGCTAAAAAATAGCAGCAGGTAATCCACAGGCATCACGCGATCTCAGCAGTGATCTTATCTAACCCGGTATCTTATCTCTGATGCTGCTCCTATTAGGGACTTGTATTCATTAGAAGAAGGCGCATTAGACTTCTCAAAGTGGTTACAAAATAACTAATTCTGGCAATGTGAGTCATTATCTGAATTGCACCAAAAGCACACAAGTCTGTATCTCACGTATATACGTAGGTAAAATGATTCTGACTGCTGTAACCAGATGTCCCCATTATCTATGTAAAGGATAGAGGGCATCGTGAATTTTTCATGCAGAGTGATTTCCATTTAAGTGGAATGGATGGATAACATTGATCTGTAGTCGCCTGGTCATGCTATTATTCTTTCATACATGAATGGTTTTGATTCTTCCAAGGGGAAATATAATTTTTTTTTCCTCCAAATTGGCTAATGAATGGGACACCGAAATAAAAAGCAAGGTTGAATGGAGCGGGAAGCCTGCGTGTGACATAATGAAGAGAAGAGTTTTACAGAACACTTTATTGAAAATGCAAAACGTTGACCAGAAGTATCCTTTAGGAAAATGATACATTTGATTATTATAGCCGTAACAATGAGCTTTAGTTACAGGAGGAGTAAATCGAGTATCTCACTGGGGACAAGGCTGCATATTAGACTTCAACTTGGAAATGATATACATTCAAGTAAGCTGAATTTGATCCCAGCCTGACTGTGTAATGTGGCGTAGGGGGGGGGAAGGAGAGCAAGAAATAAAAAAAAAAGAGATTATAGGGTGTGCGGACTGTATAATGCCTGTGTCTGAACCTAATCCGCTTGAGGAACCGGCAGGATGATATGATGAGGGCCCACCTTGTTCCTTTCATCTTAAAATTCAGAGAAAGAAACTGTTTGCATCAAAATTTGTCTTGCATTAGAGTTTTGTTTTATCAAAATCCTTCTCAAAGCCAGGCAAGGGTGGGCAAACATCCACCTACATGTCGTTAAGCTGCATACCCAAGCACATGGCAAACACTAGGAGAGCTGTGAACATGTGCAGAAAGGTGGCAGGACGTGATGAAGGAGAAACCCATCAGTCAGCTTCCCCAGGCCAGTTTTTCTGGGTAGAGATGACAAATACCCATCTCACCTTATGAGTATGTCCCATATCCTGTGTGCTGAGATGCTGCTGAGCAAGGGGGAATGGCTTTTGTGAGAAGTGTCCCACATTTTCAGCCTCTCTCGAATATTAGTCACTCTTCCTGGCACCGTTTCCCCTGTGTCCAAGCTGAGCACTCTCCTGAGCATATGGTGCAAGGCTTTGCCTGCTCCCTTGCCACAGCAAAGGCAGAGCTGGGAGGTAGGTGGTTGTTCAGTAGGATTTAAGCCTGTAGCATCCGCCCCTAGAGAAAAGGGCGCAGTGTGTTTAGTCTCTCACTCTTTTGTACAAACATTCACTGAAATCAACGGATTTGCTCACTTCCACGAATTTTTCACTTTCGCTTCCTGTGCTGAGGATGTTTTTCCAGCAGACCCCTGGGTACCAGGTAACGAGAGGGCCGAGGCAGTAAGATGTTCCCTTCTCTTAACCAACCTCTTTCTCTGTTTTGGAAGCCACCAAATTTTACACAATCTGTTCAACTCATCTCCAGAGGTAAAAGACAGAAACAGTTGCCAGTTATGTGGGGCTCAGTGATCAGTGGTATCAATGCAGTCCCTTCATTTGCCTCCTGGCTCTGGCTTCCTGATCGGTATGGCCGTTAGTGTAGACAATGCCAGCAGAGCAGATGCAGAACTACAAACCACTGAAGGATGAAAGGGAAAGAGAAAAGTCTGTTTATTGCAGCCAGCTCTGAAGGGAGGAAAAAAAATGACCCAAACTCCATCCA
>JAOEHX010021903.1:0-14346 GCA_025448015.1 Bolborhynchus lineola | reverse complement strand
ATAGCTCACATTGCTAGTGAGACATTTACAAGCCCCACTGTGGGAGCTGCAGCCCACAGAATTCTGATCCCTACTTGATGCATACCCCTCAGGCTAAGTCTCAGTACACTGTGGCTGGGTTAAAATGGTTGATTACAGATAACAAGGGTTAGGCTCCTAAGTCCATATGATTCAGGTGCTAAGTGCCTACAGTTGCTACTACTCAGAGCAGACACAGAGACTCTTCAGTGGCTCTGAGAAACTGAAGCCTTTTTTAGGTAACCACAGGATTATTTAGTGATGGGCAGGAAGATGAGGAAACTTGCTTTGTTTCTGCCTGGGATCTCAGGGAGCAAGCTGTATTTTGGAGAAGGAAAGGAGCTCTCTTTTAAAATCATATTCATCTAAAGCAGACTGTTGCTGAATCCCTGTAAAGCTGGTCCTGTTCCAGACTTCAAGCCTGGCTGAAGGTACATGCAAATGGTATGCAGCACTTGCTGTTTCCTGCAGCATCAGGATGAAAGCTTGGCCTGGCTGAGGGAGGCCCTGGGCAGAGATCTGGAAAGGCCAAAAGTCTGCAGGCTCTCTCATGTCCATCCTTGTTGGACCTACGCCCAACCCAAGCACATCCAGCAGCCAGAGGCAGGCCAGGTGAGTTCCATCCGTAGGACTCTCTGTCTCCAAGGAGGCAAGAAATTCAAACAAGGTCATACACGAAGACACTCCCAATGGGAACTGTGCTCGAGAGGAGTAATCTGTGGCAATTCCCAAGGCTAGTAGCTACTACTCCGTGAGCAGCAAAGATTGGTTGGGGGTCAGTGTTCTGAAATGCCAAGGTTTAGGAAGGTTTCCACTCTACCAGATGCAAACTCACTTCTCTTCCAAGCATAGGTGCCTGGGAAGCACCTCACTTCCCCTGGCAAGCCTTAAGGCCTCACGCTACTCTTTCAGTGTGAACACAGGATCCACAGCTACAGCTTCAGTGATGATACTCACTGCTTACTAATGTGCATTTTAATGGTTTTTGAAATAGTGTCATTTCATCTCTTTCATGCAATGCCTAAGTGGTAAAAGATCCAATAAATTTAATAAGAGAGTAAGGGTATAGGCCTAGCAATCTAAACAGAAGTTTGTTTTATCTCTATATTCTGGGGCTGTAGATATAAATCTAGACAGAACTGATACTGCCTTCCACCACTCTGAAACTGGTAAACCAAGCAGTTTGCTACGCAGAAGTGGCTGATACATGCAGTTCATGCGTTTCTTATAAAAATAGAGGTTTACTTGAAAGGACTCTTGAGTAAATTTCTTTTTCTCTGAATCAGGCTCGTCTGCTGCATGCACTCGGACTTCAGCTCCTTAGCTTTCTTGATATGCAATGTGGAATGTTATGCATGAATTTTCAAGCCTCCCATGATGTCTGTGTTGTGTAAATATAAATATGATTAATGCATAACAGCACTGCAGTTCTTTCAAAGATGTGAACAGCTCCTGCTCTTTCCATGTCTGTCTTAGTCTTTATTCATGGATCCAAAAAATAACCCTTCCATTCTGCCATTTAGGATGCTGGCAGGCTCCTTTCAGCACTGTGAATGCACTTCGTTTACCTTTTTGGAAGTGTTTTCATGATAAACAAATCCCATCAGAAGTTGCTATGTGACCTTGAAGATGGTACCCTCTGGTGCCAGTGAAGGTGATTCATTTGCAGAGGTTTGCCTTCAGCCACATGGATGTTGCCATCCCTCATCACTGTGGCTGTTTGCCTTGGACATACCACTAGGAAGGTCAATGGGTCTGTTTTTAATGAAGCAGAAGTTTGGGGAAGCCTGTGTTAATGCCCTGAGAAACTGAGTTGAGAAACTCTCACTCTCCTTAGGGAAAGTGACCTCTGCTATTGCAGTGGGACTCCCTGGTTTTCCTGACAGGGATGTACAGTGGCACCTTTGCATACCTGTGCTAACCTTCATGTGAAGACTGGAACCCATGTTGCCAGCCATGATGACTGGACTCTTCTGATCCTCAGCTCAGGTAGATTAATATTATTTACCTTGTTCTTGCAGTCTGTGCAGGGTTAACACAGCAGTTGTTCAATAGACAAGTCAGAAATCTTTGTCAGAGTCAGGGATAGACACAGATGTCTTCAGCTTCCTGCTCAAGGACTAACTAGGAAACCCAGGGTCCTTCTTCAGTAACCCAATTCTGTAAGTGCCAGCCCAGCACTATTAACCAATAACCAAAGCATTGGTGCTGCAGCATCTTATTTGCAATATAACCCAGCTGAAAATGGGCACAGTCTTTTGTGACCTCAAGGGGAGTCTTGCATATAAATAAAGGATAATAAATGGTGCTTTGCTTTGATATAGAACAAACAAAAAAAACATTAAGATATAAGCAGCAACAGATCTACAGTGTGATGGGTCCTCATTTGGGTATGTTGTTGAGGAACAACTGAATACCAACTAAGAGGAAGCTCCCATGTGGAATGTAGGAAACAGCTTTCACAGGTGACTGCATTGACCAGAGAATACAAAGCAAGGAACAAAGCAAGAGAAAATCTTGTTCTGAGTGCCTGGCTTCTCTCTGTACCTGTTTTTGTAAAACAAAATGTACAAGAGCTGAGAATAAAAGTACAAACAAGATAGTGCCTTGCATTCCAAGAGTCTGTTTGCAAATGCCGCTGCTCCACTGAGGGCTGGTATACTCCAGCTTTGCCTTCCCTTCTGGAGGAATACAATAGCACTACTGAGGAAATCTACCTGCAGCTTACAAACCCAGGATGTCAGCAAAGACTTTTGTGGCAAATCCTAGTTTGCAACCATCAATGCCTGTTCATAATAGTCAAACCCTAGTGCAGCACTTTCTCTGCCTATTGGGGAGCGTGTGTGTTGTGTTCAGATTTGGCTTAGAGCCCAGAGCAGTCTGGGTTTTGTTTTCCTTTTGCATGAACATGGAGAAGATTTTCCAGTAGGATGGGTGGCTTAGCAGATAATGCACTGGCCTTTCAAAGTTGTGAACGAGGTCTGGGTTCAGTTTGAGGTCTCAAGCAAAATGTTATTACCCATAAAGGTAATTCACAGTCTTTTTCTGTGCAATAGATTGCACGCTGTACATTTGTCTCTCATTTGCTCTGCACAGAGTTACTGTATTTTGAGCACAATGCTAGCAAAGGCATGATGCTACATCAGCTCTAGCTGACTTCACTGAACATGATGGTCCTGCCACTGACTTGCCGTTCCCAGTTCTGGTGGAGCAAAGAGATGTCTATTACGTCTGCCAAATAGCCATAACAACCCAGAAGACTTCTGTTACTGGCCACAGTTGCCTGGCATTGATCTGTTACCATCAGCCAACATACAGCATTTGTAATAGCTGTGATCTGCTTCCCGCTTTCCAAAATCATTCATGCCATTTGAATCTGTGCAGTCTGTCTCTGCCTCTCAGCTCCCTGGATGTGACCAAATCTCAGTTATGTCATTCGGTAAAGTTTGTCCTGACTGAATATTTGCTAATTCTCCAGAAAAACAGCACTTTCTTCAGAGAACAATATCCCTTAGGTATCTGGTGGGCTAAGGCCACTGCTCGTTACCCCAGTTGTCCTCTGCTTCTCTGCCTCTCTGTCTGTATCTCCCCATCTTTCCTAATCTAAGTGAAAATCTTGCTATGCAAGGGCCCTCATGGTCAGCAACACTAACATTTTGATAAAGATGAACAATATCATTTTTCATTATGCCATTCTTTTTCTAATAAATTGGTAATATGTAGCATGGAATATACGCTTAAATATTTTGTCAGTTTCTGGGTCAGCTCTCTTTGATTTAGGCTTTCAGGAGAAGAAGCCATTATGAAGTATAAATACGTTTTCGTGCCCAACAGGTTAAATGGAGATTGAGTAGTGCTGCATAAACGTTGATAAGTGCAGTCCTGCAAACAGCAATGCTTTAGTGTACTGCTCTTTTACTTCGTTTCCCTTCTGTGGTCAGGACCACTGTTACTCTGTGAAGTGCTTATACAGTGCTTCCAGCCAACCATGACTTTGCTGAGTCAGGAGGAGAAACAGAAGAGAGAACAAGAGGCAGGATACCCTCCTAAGTTGGTTTGTTGAGTTCATAAAATAGCTGGGTTGGCACTTCTACCCTACATTCTGCCCTTCTGTGGCAGTCCATACTAGTATTCCAACTCAGTTAGATGTCCTTTGTATGCAGAATTCCAGAGCTCTGGGATCTTCAACTTTTTCATCTAAGCTTGGCTTCCTCTTTCATTGTTTGGGTTTGTTAACTGACTGCTGTCATCCTTCTCAAGTCCCAGTAACCATTTTTCATCCCCCTTGTTTTTTTGCCACAGGAAAGCCAGGAAGAAAGGCGTTTTCAGCAAGGCCTCCCTCCTTGCCGGGTTTCGTGCACAGACTTTAATCATTGCCTTGCCTGGAAAAGGGAAAGAGCTTTTCTTAGAACGTCCTACTGCGGCATGCAAAGACTTCCCCCCTTCTCCCTTCCTACTCATTAAAGCACAATTGTTGACTGCTCTGGGGTCCCTGTGGGTAAAGCTTGTTTGTAATGTCAATTACCTTGAGTTTATGAGTTAAGAGCTGTTGCCGGTCCTCTGGAAAAAGAAATCCTTCATTTAGCTGTCACTGGCATACACTGCAGTTCATTCGGCCAAGAGGAAATGAGGATTAAAGGCCTGATCCTGCTCCTGCTGGAGGCGGTGGCATGGCTCTTGGTGAGAACAATGGGAGCAGACCCCGGCCTCAGAGGAGAGGGTGGTCCTAGCTAGGGTGCTCCCCTTCTCCCCCTCTCCCCAAGTGAATGATGATAATTACTGCAGGAGTGTCTGTTTGGTGCACTTCCTCCAATTGTTCCCAAGCGCTTATTTTGCTTGGTGCTCAGAAGGGGTCATTTCTTTAGCTGGATAGTAAAGCTTGGCTAGAATGACTTAGTGCGTTCCTGAAATGCTTGAAAAGATGGCTGATTGCCTTGGGGAAAGGCAGAGAGTGGCTGAATGGAGGCTCTGCATGTTTTGGTCAGTCCTGGTGGAAGTGATAAGGACTGTAGACAATGTTGGTGGCACAAGGCCATATTTTTTATGGGGTGTAAAGAAGCTGTGACCTTATTGCCAGGCAGAAACCTGTACTGGGGTATCCTGAGATGGTGCTCATGAGCTCTTTTTTGAGGAATTAAGGTGGTTCACCTTGCCACTAACCAGATGTTTTGACAAAAACAATCTTTTTTTTGTTTGACTCCTTGGACAACTGGATCCAGCATACCCTTGGCTTGGGATGCTCTGGGAGGATACCTCAGTTTCTCTGGCTGGCAAAACCTGCTGGCTGGGCTGGCTCCACACTGCTCTATTATGGGAGTGGCAGAGTAGTAGAACATGAAAGAGGGAGGTCCTGTCAGCAATACAAAGCTAATGGAGGCCCAACTATGATTCTTTTCACTGCAAGTGGCTTTTTTGTCACAGGAATGTGCAGGTCTAAAGAGAAGAAAAAAAAACAACCCCATTTGTTTCAGTTTTCAAACTGTCTTTATCACACCACAATGTGTTGGTTTAACCGAGTAGATTTTCAGCCTGTTGTTCAAAGCCGTGCTAGCAAACACTTGGTTTTTTGGCTAGGAAAGCACTGGGTATTTGTATTTGCTCTTCCACCATGGGAATGTTTTTGGTAACAACTGAGATTTAACTGCTGAGAAAACCAGGAGCTCCATGCTACATCATGACTTCAAGTAATAGCAGTTAGAAAGTGCAGAGTTTTTTCTGTTGCAGAAGATATGCAGGGACCATACTTGTTAATGATGACCCTCCTTTGTGGTTTTCAGTTTCCATCTGAAGGCCTTCAGTTGATGAGCAGGCATAAAACAAACCTCTGAACACCTCCAGTAGGGAATTCTGGAGTTACTCCTTTTCTCTTTAGAGAAGGGATGTTAAAGTACAGAAAGAAAAGTGAGTTCTTAAAGTAGTGGTGGGGAGCTGTGATTGCCATTGTCCCTGTAAGCAGATGAAACCTAAAGAGACTTCCACATTTGAGACTCCTAGGTGTTTGGGTGAGAAATGAATTATCTCCTTCCAGCTTAAAAGGCCTCTTCAAGCTCCCTTGTCCTCAGATAATAGTACAGTTCTATTAAACTCCTCCTGCAGAGTGATGGTATCTTCTTGAGCTTTGAATTGCCATGAGTACACCTCACTTGCAGGAAATCACTGTTGATGCATGGGCTGTATTGCAGCCTTAGTCAAAACTGAGCATGTTAGAGGAAATTCAGAAATGTTGTGACATCAGCTGTTTTTTTGTGAGTGCTTCTTGAGGACTCAGTTCCTGTGGAGCCCCGAAGTTCAATGGCTTTAGGTTTATGACTTCATTGTAAAGATCACCCATTCCACATTAAAGACTCTGCAAAGTACTTTACTTTGAGACAGGGAATACTTCACTACTTGCTACTAGCTCTTAGGTGTCTCTAGTTCCAGGCAGCAAAACTTTCAGTGGAAGATTTCATGCTGAAAATGTATTTGAGTAGCATCGTGTTAATAACCCAAGATCTATACTTTGTTAAAGAAACTTCCTGAGCCTTCTGAATTTCAGACAGAAAATGTCAAAGAAGTGAGGTAGTTTTCACCCACCACTCTTCGTTTTCAGCTGACAGTGTGAGTCTCCTACACATAATGCTCCTCCATACAGGCAAGTAACAGTGGCACAACAAATCACCGTGTGTCAGCTGAGCCATGGCAGCCTCAGTAGCTGTTTGTCATGTATGCTCTTGGTCTGCCCTATCTGTGAGGTAATGCCACTTTAGCTGAAAACTTGATGAAAGAAGCTTAAACTGAAACAGATTCAAAGTGCAGACATGGACAGTTACACAGGTTTGGCTGATGTATAGTAACTCCTTAAGCCCTGTACACAGACTGTGTGTCTGAACCCTTGAACTGCTTGCTCACAAAACTTGATCTGTTCACCGCACATGCACACAGGCTGTGCTGCCAGCACTTTTTGAGGCACCCTAATCCCAGTGAGCCCGGTGTGCTGCCTGCCTTCTCCTGTCCTCTCAGGCAGATGATGATTTTTCTGTAAGGATTGACTGGTCTGATCTTACCAGATGCTGCTGATATGGTGGAGTGTGTTTATGTCGATATATGCTGATTGAGCGCATTCTTATTTCTAGTGATTCTGGCTAGCAATTTAGCTGTGTAATTTTGCCAGTAGCAGCATGCTGGAAGTAACACAGGCAGGGCAGAAAACCTGTGCTGCTCACTGAGAGCAAAGCAAAACCAGGCTGTAGTTATTTTGCATACCAGTTGCTCCAGAGTGAAACAATACTGGATATTTTTATCTAAGCAGGTCATATTTTGATGAGGAGCCATGAGGTCTAGAGTTCAGAGGGCAAAAGAGGGTGTCACAAAGGATCTTGCCATGCTGTAATCCCTCCTGAGCCATGGGCTTGCAGGGTGACCTCGAGTGTGACACTTGATCAGTCTGCTCAACCTTAGGCAAGAGGCAGCCAGGCTGTCCGCTGTCAGCCCAAATGTTACAGTGTCCGGGGTTTTAAATGATGCTTCCCTTTCTGTTGATAAATTGCTATGCAATGATTAATACCTGGTTGCTGGTGGATTTCTAATTAGTCATCAGCATCATTATGAGTGCTGTGCATTTTAAAAATTTGCCAGAGGAAAGTTTATTGCTAGTGCAATGGGCTGGTGTATTAAATGGGTGTTGCTTTGGGTGCTCCATTACCAGATTCTGTGGTTTTGTCTTGCTCTCTTGGTGTTTACCATTTCTCCATGGTGATACAGGAGAGAAAAAGCTTAATCATGGCTTGCCAAGGTCTATCAGATAGGATTATTCTGAGGTACAACTGTTTTTAATTAAAGACAACATCAGCATTTTTAGACTAGGAAAAGCAAGTGTGGTTACTTAGAGATGGGTACCACAGCCCAGGGGGAGGAAGTAGTGAGGTGCCTACACAGAGGCACTCAGTGCACTCCTTCACACCCTCCTGGCACCTAGCTCCCACTCCTGAATGGTGCAGCTCTCCCCCTGCTTGTCCTAGAAACCCAAAGACATCCAAAATGGCACTAGACATCTATGTGTGAAGACTTAATCTAGTGGCCTGATTTTGAGAAGTGTGGCAAAACCACCACACTGGTGAAGCTGGGGTAGAGGACAAATGTGTTTAACTCATTTGTTAGGATGGTTATATGGCTCTGTTAGGCTTCTTCACTAGCTGCAGCTGAGGATAGTGGGTCAGTGGAAACCCTCTCTAATCACATGAAATTGGGAGGATTGCTGAAGCTACCAATAATGGCTGAGCCTCCTTTGGAGGAAGAGATAACTCTAAATGCTGTCTGGCACTGTGGTCAAGGGGACCCTCTTTCCTGTATGATGAAAACATGCTTATGACAAGAGCTAGAAGGAAGTTATGGAAGTAAGTCATGCTGCTTATCAGAGTAGATTGGCTCGTCCCAAAGCTTGCCATGAACAGATGAACAATAGCTAAAGTGAACTCTCCATATCTATACCAACCTGTTGGTGATAGCCAGAATTTGGTTGCCTAATTTAACTCCTTGTGAATGGGAAGCAGAATGAGATTTCATGTCAAATGTCATCTCTTTGTAGTGCTTCCATATTTAATCTCCTTGCCTTTACTTCCATGACATATGGACTGTCTTTTTTTCAGTAAAGGTTTTGGCAAAACCAGTCAACTTTTCTGTAGCTCTTTGCCACTTTTTGGAAATCTCTGAAGTGCTATCGTACAGCCCTAGATAATGATCTTCTTTCTCTTCCCTTCCCCTTCCCCCCATGATTTTTGTATTTCTTGTAATTTCTAATCTGAAAGTTAGTACAGATATTCTTAGAATAAATATCAGACAAAAGTCTGTCAGGATGGACTGATCTGAATTGACTCACAAAATCTAGAAACTGGCCTGTGAATGAAAGAATGAGTCAAGTGTTCTTTTTGTACTATAAAAACCAAAGAGTGAATGCGAAGAGGCTGGAATAGCATTTTCAGGCTGGTAAAATTTTAGCTGTGAGGCTGATGATAGAGAAAGGTGCTTCATGCATGCTGTGTATGAAAAAGAGTAAATTATCTCTCCTAAAGCTTCTGAAACATCTCCCTTCCTGCATGGAAGGATGGTGTGCATGTTTATGTAATCTGTGGCAATGTCCTGTTGTAGTTGTGAGGTCTCAGTGCCATCCACTGAGGCAGGCAGGGGTCTGGGCAGCAGAAGACATAGAACAGGGCAGTTCAGACATGTAAAATAATAGGTTATGTGGCCTTCAGTGGTCAAAAAAGTTTGACATAATTGTTAGGTGTAGTCTGGAAAGGAGGGGGACATGGAGAGTTTGGCCACAGAAACTTTCACTGTCTCTTTGGCAGCAGAAAGCAAATTTGTCAGACACCACTGGGGCAGTGCACAGGTCTTTCCAAAACCGGGGGTCATGTCCTTTAACTCAACTGGTCCATCAGGGTGGGATAAGACTGCTGGACCAGCCTTAACCCATAGTAGACCCTGGCTGTGATGTGCAATGGTTTTCATTGTGGCTCTGAGTTCTCACCTCTTCTCCTCTCCACACTTCTGTTGTACTTGCTCACATTTATCTCATGGGGATCAAGATGTACTTGAACCTTAGAAATGAAAACGGAAATTTGAACAGGAAACATGGCAGATTGACATGTTCCTCATTACCACTGCTACATTTGTTAGACACATGTTTTAAAAATCAAAACACTGCAGTATTCAAAGCCCCGTGGGTGGGGGCAAGGAGGGAGACCCATCCATGCCCCACCCAGGGCGTTTATTCTTGAAGATGATTCATCTGTAGATGAAACTACACAGCCAACTATAGCCGATGTTAGAAGTACTTAGTTACTGTTCAGAGATTTCCTGACTGAAATCCCAGCTCCTCCTCAAACACGGTGTGAGCTTACTGTACAGGGAAAACACCACAGACCAGATTATGTCCTCTAGGAAAAAACAATAACACAAAATGCAGGCTGGTGACACCTATCAGTTTTGGAGGTGGAGCACTGTATGTTGGTGGCAATCTGATAGCCTGCGGTTTAAGGTGGTCCCCTGCTGGGCTTCCAGGTATCAGGAAATCAAAGCTGAACTTCCTTTGCCTATTGACATGGCAAGCTCTAAAGAAAGAGTGAAAATTACCCAAGAAACTGCAGGTATTTCTCATGATTCCTGGTAAAAAAATCCCAAAACAACAAGGTATATGTCTTTCCCCTCAGAGATTTTTTTGGGCTCTCTCTTCAGTAGCAATTCTGACAGAGGTGATTTTATCCTACTATTGGAGTGGCTTCAAACAGAGTAGTATGGGATGATGTCACCTTGACCTCTTGGTCCCTGTGGACTCTTTGGTCAACTTTAACAGAAGTCAGAGGAAGGAAGTTTCTCAAAGTTGTGCTGCTAACATCCAAACCTGAAGGATGCAACTTTAACATTAAGAGAACCTCTGAAAGGGGTCCTTGGAGAACAACGGCAATGTCGTGGATATGGGTCTTCCCGCAACATTTTATTCAACCTAAATAAATCTGCCCGTCTGCATGACTTCTTTCTGCAATGAATGGGAAAAGAAGCTGCAAGGGCATAATGGGAAAAGAAACTGGCCATAATGGGAAAGAAATTGCAAGAAAGGTACATTTATTACTAGCCAATTAACTGACTTGGGTTAATTTTTGTTTAATCTTTGAGGAAGAAAGCCTTCTCACAGAAAAAGTTACCTGGGTGCCTGCTGAAGAGACGTGGACTTTTCCAGTATTCAGTGAATGAAAGGAGAGATTCTGCCATCAGCTTGTAGCTCTGTGATTGTCCACCTAACTCTGGTCCCATCACTGTGGTAACAGTGTACTGCATGGCCTGCAGAGGCTTGGAATGAGGTTTTAAAGTGCTTTTGTCTGACACAAGTCAGACCTTCAGCTAGCTACTATGGATGTGATATGACAGGACTGCAGCAAAAACATGTCAAGACTAGTGTGGACAAAGCCATTGAGGCAGGTGGATTTAAAACTGCAGGAGCAAAAACCTCTTGTGGGTCCCAGGCTTGGAGTATTATGTCTGCACTTAAAGCTTTTTTAAGGAGCCACAGCCTGCTTACTTTCTGCTTTATGGATAGAAGGATACACAGGAAAGGGTTTAACATTGAGCACATTGTGTTTTTGAAGACTGACCTTTCTTTTAAGAAGCAAACCATAAGAAACTATTCTTGGACACACAGCAGTCTCTCCTTGATGTAAGTCATGCTTGACTTTTAAGCAGACTGGGGCTCCTGTTTTCATGTGAGCATTGCTCCCCGATAGCAAGGTGTCTGCAGTCACTCAGAACCACTTCTGCAAGTAACAATAGGAGAAATTAACTTGCTCAACAGAAGCTGGGAGAAAAGAGTTGATACATTTCTGATCCTTCATCTGTGCTGCTAACATGAGTTTGGGCTAAGCTTGAAGAGCTTGCTGCTCTGGTAGCAAGTCTCTGAATTTCCAGTGAAAGGAGCTCCAAAACATGTACAAGCAGATCATAGAATAAACACAGGATGTAGGTAGTTTCCCGAATTCTTCACTTTTTATTACTTCTGTGTCCTGCCTCTTGTAAATTAGGCCACTGAGGGCTGTATTGTGACAGGTTTTATGAAGGTACATGGTGGTGTCTAAGAACATGCAAATAACCCTTGTTTTCGCATCTGTTCTTCAGCAGGAGACAGCAGTTTGTCTTTCCAGTGTGGTACGAGGCAGGGGTTTGTGGAAGATGACAAATCATAACCTTGTTCTTTTTTGGCATCAGCTGCAGTGGACACTACTCAGAAAGAGGTACCAAGGCTTTTGCACTTGAGCATGTTCCTCTCATGGCTGCTAGTGGTGCTTTCCCATCTCCCTACACTACTGGGCTACCTGCTAGGCCTGCTGGGGTGCCAGGACCAATTCTCTCAGTTGAGGTCAGGCAGCACTGGAAGAGAAGTTTTTTACCCATCCCCATCTTGACCATGGTATCATCCAAAGGCTTATTTCTAAATGAGGCACTACTAGTAGCCAGCCTGTATATGGACTTGACTCTGATTGTGAAGTTAGAGGACCCAGCTGTGGAGAAGAGAGGCATCTGTTTTCCAAACATCAGTCAATCTGGGCTCCTATGAGAAGGCTGTTTTGAGAAGTTCACTGGTATGATTATATGGTTTCTGGTATCCAGGTGCGGCTTTTCCTCTGGATTTATTATCCATGCAGTGTATAATTACAATGTGATTTGGGAAATGAAGCCCCTGTTGCAAAGCAAAAATATGCATGGAATGATCATTCTCGTGTAACTATGAGGTAATATTATATTGCCATAATTATGTAATCATCTGCTCTACTTAAAAAAAATACCTTAGCATTTTCAGTAATGGGGCCACACACTACTGAATTCAGGTATGGTTTTCCTACTGTTGCATTCTATCTATGGGGAAGATGATGGAAGAAACTAATCTGTTTCTCAAGTTTTTTGTTTCCTATGCCATCTTTCTAGACTGCATTTTATAGAGTTCTTTCATATAGGCAGCCTTCCAGGAAGGTTTTCAAAGGTAACAACTGGAGTCACCTAAAATAAGGACTATACTGCAATTTCCACATATTTCCATAAATAGATGAGGGAAGAAGGGGTGAGCAAGATGCCCAGAGCGGCTGTGTCTGCACTGGCTTTTTCTTAGCTCAGCACTATTGAGAAGACTGTCACCCAGTGAAACTCTGTGCATATGCTCCTTTTATTTCAAGTGTGACATCCTGGCTAAAAGCTGAAGATATTGTCCTGAAAGAGTGAAGTATTTATTTCTTTTTATGATGCCTTTCAGTAAAGTGATGATATGCAAATTACACATTGGAATTTTCTATGTACCCTCCAAAGACTGACATCCTAGCCAGCTCTTCCTGGATGAGTTGTCAGCTCAGAAAGAAAACTGAGCCTATAATGTGTCAGTCTGATCCCCACTGAGAGGGCAGGCTCCAAAGGGAGAGCAAAGATTTAAAAAGGAAAGGGTATTAATATGCCAGTAGGTCATATGATACACAGCATAATTTCTGGGGTCTAGGGTTTATTTCCTTGGCTATGCACACAAGACTGACAAGTCCACTTGGTAACATGAAGTGCAAAGTTTTGGTTATAATAAATGGTCTTGCCTTTCTTTCTTGTGTCTGTGTGTGACTTTTATACGTGCTTTTCTGTACTTTATTTTACAGCACTGAAAGCAGCAAATCCCATGTGTGGACTCTGTTCACAACTAGCAAGCTGCTGTGAAAGAAACAGGTTGAGATGCTGATCTCGCGTGTGCCAGAGTAAATCTAGAGTATCTCCCTGACAGCTTCAAGGTTTAAACTGGTAGCCTGCTTGAATTTTGTTATGTTCTCTGTGGTTTGTGGTTTTTTACTTCCCGTGGTTTGTGAAAAGAGACACCGGGACTAAGGAGTGAGATTTGATCTTTCTTCAATTAGATCACTATGTGTTATGAGATGAGAGAGGTGATTCTGGTTAGCGCCATGGGACTTCTAGCTGTGCTGGCTTAGTAGACTAATAGTAGACTGCTGCTGTAACAGGCTTCGTGTCCCTTCATGAGCCTTATCTGTCTGTCCAGCATGGTTTGTGGAGGATCAGCACACAGGAGTACACTGTCACAAGCAGCAGCAAGAAAATTGCAGCAACAGGTAGTATTAAAAGGAATGGGGAGCATTTTCATGTGTTTCAACCAATATGCATACAAACAAAACACCCTCCTTCACTTAGCCACGGGCCCAGGAGAATAAATGGCATGGCCACACTAGTTCATGTCCATGCCCTGGGATATGCACCCATGGGTATACACTCTATAGAGCTAACCCAAACTCCAACTTTTCTATTGAAACCTCTTTTCTATTGTGGCCGTTGCTTTTCTTGTCTCAGGGTAAGATTCAGATTGTAGGTCACAAAACTGACTCTTTGGCCAACCTACAGTAGCCTCAAAACCGTGGAATGTTGATGTAAAAATGCAAACATGTAAAATAAGATGACATCTAATGCCGGCCTTTTGGTGGAGACTAGATTTAGGCTTAAGACAGCTGGTGCCAGAGCATTTGCTTGTTAATGTTCCGAGGCTCTGGAATGCCTTGCAAGAGGATATCAGAGCAGCAGAATCAATTAGTGGTCTTAGAAGTAACATTAAGACTTCTGGGTGACATGATCATTTTTTACTCGGAAGAGCTTATTTTATGGGCTGAACTGCTAGCTGGAGAGGTGCAGTGTCATTGTTACAGGGGAGATGATATACTGTAGTTAAAAAATCCCCACAAAACCCAACAAAATTCTTCTGATGATGATTTACTGTCATGCTGTGTTTTACCATCTGGGAACAGGGATGAAGAAAGCAGTCTGTTTCTG
>JAOEHX010021902.1:8949-19613 GCA_025448015.1 Bolborhynchus lineola | reverse complement strand
CAAGCTCACTGCCCTGGACTTCAAGAGAGCAGACTTTGGCCTCTTCAGGAACCTGCTTAGTGAGGTTCCATGGGATACAGCCCTAGAGGGCAGGGGGGCCAAGACTGTGGGTTGATATTCAAGGAGATATATATATATTCTGATGGACATAGCCTTGGGTGACATGGTTTAGTGGGAGGTGTCCCTGCCCGTGGCAGGGGAGTTGGAACTGGATGATCTTAAGGTCCTTTCCAACACTAACTATTCTATGATTCTAATGCAATGGTGTGTTGCTCCAGACACCTTGGCTTCATCTTCACATAAGCACAGAACAATAGGAGTCGAACTTAAAGAAATTGGAAAAGCATCAGCTTAAGCAAAACAGATTACTGTATTACTGAGTAACATGAAGAACAAATAATACATGTGCAGTTTAGAGAGAAATGTGAATTTGTCACAGATCTGATATAAATGTGATCGTTATCAACTTCACAGTATCTTAAGAAGACTCTTCTCATGTAAGGTCTTACCAAAAATCTCACATTAATCTCTCTAATAGAGTTCTCTGAGTTTGGAGGGGAGAAACCTGCCTCCCATTCTGCAAAGCAAGCAGAGGAAGCCTCAAGTGGAAACCTCCAGCTGTTATATTTGAGGTATGAAGCTCACCACTTAAATTGTTGCGTGGATTCTTAGACATTTATAGCAGCAATCACAGGATCTCTATGACAACAATTCCAGCAAATGCTCTCTGAATCCTCTTGCTGCACAGCCATGCTTCAAATGCAAAATCTTTGTGCTGATTCCCATCAACTGTTTTTGCAGTGAGAAATTACTTCTTATGAGTCTATTCTATGTTTTATTAACAAGAGGGGGCTTGCACTGAAACATATAAAAAAGAGCTAAAATTTGGCCTGTCTGAAACAGAAACAAATGCAAGAGTTCATGGTGGTGTCAGGGGTTTTCTTTCCCTCCCCCTTTAGGGTGATGGGCATCTTCTTGGCCTCCTGGCTAAGCCTGGCTACATCAGCCTAGACATCAGCTAAAGCACAGACAACTGGGACTTGGAGGAAATTAGTTCTCTGGACATTACTCACTGTATTTTAGCTATTTTTCAATTAAGAAATAATAATTATTATTATTATAGCATAAGCATCTTCCATTCAGGTCTTCTGGTGCACTATCAATCCTGTGCTCAGGCTTGTTCCATCTTAGCACTGTTAAAAGAACCAGTTCTGCAAAATCACAACTAATCAATACCTACTGAAATGCCTTCCAGCCTTCTCCTCATTGCCTATACCAGACCATCAGGAACTGACTGGTTTGGCCCATGTGTAGATCCAGGAAGCCCAAACTGCAGTTGAAGCTGCACCACGGACAAGTACCACAGCAGAATTAGGGAATTCTTGCTCACATTTCACTCTGTTCTAGCTCAGCTGTATAAACAGCCGTATCATGTAACAAGGTTCCACAGAGCTGAAAATCTCAGTGAAGGCAAAGGTGAAGGATGTCTGAACCACTCCTAATGTCTGCATTATTCCCTACCACAAATAGGTATAGCTTTGTATTTGCCAGCATTGTCAAACATACCCCAAGATACACTAACCTGCCTGTTTGCTCATGCAATGTGAAGGGGAAGAGAATACACAAATGTCTGCCGCTAAAAGAGGCATAAATAGATGCTAAACACCTCCCTAGCATGTTTGATTTCATATTTGCCTATTTGTTTATAATTAGCAATACCAGTACCATTGTATAGCTATCATGCTTTTAGTTCACAAGCCTAAAGGGCCTTCAGAGTTGTCTGTCAGTGTTTACAATGCAGGTTTTAAACATTCCTGCTTGCACATGCTCTAAGCAACCCCGGAGGAGTAGCTGCAGAGGAAGTCTGAAGGCTCAGAGCAGTAACCTTCTCTTCAAGATGCAGGTCACTTGCCACCAGAGCAGTGCCCCCATGAGCCACAGACATGATGTGGCACCAACAGCTTGGTGGAGCTGCGGTGAGTGAAGAGCGAGCAGAGCAGCCTTGGAAGAGCTCTCTGCTATCTGAGGCATCTAAGTCAGATTTCCTTAAGTCCAGTGCAAGTCTTCAGCCACAAAAGCATTCCCTGACAAGATAGCACTTAATTTAAAGATGCCCTCTCCCTCTAGCACTCGATAGCTCTCTCATTAATTTGGAGCCCAAAAGCTAGAAAATCCCTCAAAAGAGTACTGCCAGCATTCCACTTCTTGCAGACACCTCTCAGTCCCTCTGCCAGGGCAATGACCACACGCAGTGGTAAGACAGAGGCAAAGTCCTTTAAACGAGACATCTCACAAAAGCTTCTTTTCTCTTCCTGGAACAGGAATGAGAGGAAAGCAGTTTCCTCTGTTTGCAGCAATGCCTGTTTCCATGGCACCCAGAGCAGCAGCCGACGGTCTTGTTATCACAAGAACTCTAATAAATTACAGCAGATTGATGGGAATTACCTTTTTAGTTTGGTGGTTTGGGTTTATTTTTAACCTCAGATGACCCTCCAGTCCGGGAACCTCCAACATGGTCCAAAAGTCTATAGCAACGTTAAAACTCTTCAGAAGACAGTTTGGATGGGAGGGGTTTTAATCAAGAAATAAACCAGAACATACCTCTCTCAGAGAGAGTGAATAAAACCCTCCAAATCTGATCAATTTTTCCTTCCTATCATGGACTTGATAGAGCTCTAAATATGATTGTCTGATGAATCCTACCTGAGCAGCATCTGTCTTGCCACCACCAAAGAGCAGCCAAGGATGGCTTCAGAGACAGAACATCTTCTCCTTTGAATTGTGCTCCCAAAAAGCTGATAAGCTGACGTGCTGCCCTGAAAAGAGATTAATGAACATGGGCATTTTACACTCAGATATACTTCTCATCACTCTGACATTCATTTCTGTAAAACCTCATGAATATGGAGAAGTGTCTTTTCCTTCTTTTTAGGATCTTCCAGGCTCAGGGATTTTTACATGTCATTTGTTTCAAGGTATTGATTCTGTGGTTTCCACTTTGATTTTACGTACAATTATAACTGATTGAACAGTGCTTATGCAAGCGAAGAGCAATGGAAGCAAAGTAGCTTTGCACAGATCCAAAGGTAACTGTAAATATCTGTACATTATCCCCTGAGCTACTTTCATTATCCTGGTGTCAGCCTATATCACACTGGCCTGCAATGCAAAATGTGCATTTATCTCTGTGGTACCAAACTGACTTCAAAACTGAGCTGAAAACAGAAGCAGTATTCAAATCCCTGTAAGGAAAAAAGAAGAAAGCAGTGCTCATCTCTGTGTTTGAGAATTCAGTGCTAATAAAATACTTTGTGCTAGATTTGAAATACCTCTTTGCTTAATGTGGAGTACTACCAAGTTATTACCTTAAAGGAATCAATAAACATTGGGCCTGAGTAAGTGCATTTTTGGGTTGCCATCAACAGTGGAGCAAAGCTGTCATCAAATTGTCTGCCTTAGCCATGGCAGAAGAAATACCAGTTCTCCATATCCTGTTCTCAGTCCAAGACCCTTTACTGCATCTGCTTTACTCCCTATGTCCCAACACCTTCCAGATGTGCCTTGTGACCCCTGCTCATGAAATAATTGCTCAAAATCAATCTTCTCCCAAAGAACCTGCAATTCAGTTGATGAATAACAAAGAGAATAGGTCCTGTAGAACCACAGGACTACAGATTCCTAAGAAGGTGGCTTCTTGGGACACTGTAAAAAAACCCCCGAATTTCAAAGAGAAAACCTGCTCTGCTCTGTTAGATAGTAACACTTCTGTCTGTAAAACACACTTGCTGAAAGTAATTGTCCTACAGTTAACTACAGAGAAAAATACACAGAAGAAAAATCACATGAGCTTAACCAAAGTATCAAACTTCATCTCAAAAGGAACAGTCTTTTCTTTGGGAGCTGTAAGAAGGAGTACGTGAATAGGCAATAAAGATGACAGGGTGAAACTGCTTCATCACTTGTGTTACTGACAGATCATTTTAATATGAAAAATAGCATACAATACAACTGTAGAAGATTTCCTCAGTGTTTTGGGAGACACTGCTGTAACGTGTCTGCGTTATCATTGAAAATGCACTCTGGCATCCCAGGCTATACCATATGGTTTGCATCCTCATCTCTTGAGGAGCTGCACACATGTTCTACAGAGGGACAAGGAGTATATTCAAAGAAAAGACAGTACCAACAATCTCAATTTCACTCACAAAGTGCTTAATAAAATGACTGAGATTACTCCAGTTTAGCACATCATTATAATTCATTTTACAGCCATACTATCCTCAGGTGCAGACATTAATGGCCAATAAAAATGCTTAGAAGGTATTCTCTCCAGTAAAGAAGCACGACGCAATTCACCAAGCTTACTTCAACTGCTGGGGGATCACTGAGAATGTTCATAAACTGAAGTGGTGAAGGAGTCTATGACTTCTGGAAGATGGAATTCATGTTCTCTATAACATAGACACAAAAATCCTCATTGACTGGTATTTTTCACTGTTCCCAGCACCCCAGTAGTTTTCTTTCCACTCCCTGCCCTTGAATGCACTTCTCCCCCTGCAGATGCAAACCCTCTGCACATTGTGTCCTGCCTGCAGGCGCTGGTGGGGTAGAAGCAAACATGCCATTTATGAAGCATTTTCCTCCAAATATATGGAAGGAATGAGCAGGCAGCTGATTCCAAGGCCTTTTTAGCCAATAATCCTTGACAGACTGCTCACAGCTGCTGTAGGCACAGAAGTCCTACTTCTGAGCCATGTAAAATGTGCCCCTCTGCCAATCAAGCTTCAGCTCTATGTCACATTGGGGTTTTTGGGGTTTGGGGTTTTTTGTGTGTGTGCATGTGTGCTCATTTGATAGACTGAAGGACTGAAACAAGAGACCAGCATTTGTTTTGGTTTAAAAAGCTACAAAACCCTGTTTTGCACATCACTCACCCTTGCAGGGTGCTCTCCCTCTGGGGAGTGATGCTATGAGGCTGTCACCAGCCAGGACTTGCTGCCATTTTTGTCATGACACCTTTACTCCTGGCTGAGCAGGACAGCATTTAACACCTCACTTTCCACACTGCACAGCCCTTACCCACCCCACTGAAAAGATGATGGCCATCCTGTTGATCTGTGCTTAGCTAAATGACAACAAAATGCATTGTCTGTCCCCTCTATCAGGTTGCTCACTGCTCCATGCTGCTCTGAGGGCTTGAGTTGAAAAATACAACTCAGAGTTTGCCCCGGAAATATATGCACTGAATGTTTCAAAATGCATTACTGTAACAAAGTGTATTAAATACCACAGAGGGAATATTGAGCAACTCCAGGAAAAATGAGCATTCTACATAATTCTCTTCTTTGTGTCTCAGGCAGGTAAATTATTAGGAATTTGATATCAGAGAGCAGAACATTTCAATCTTCCACAAGATGATAGTAATAAGATGTGACAACAACTGTAATTTATGCATTAGAATAGATCAAGAGAGCTGTTTTAAAGAAGTGATAGTGCCTCATTTGCAACAGCAGATGTGTGACATTTTGAAGGCCTGAGACATGGCTCTGACTGTTCTGCACTGCAGTCGCTATGGCCAGGGCCTCCTTCAGCTGCTAATGCATTTAATCATTGACATTAGGAACATACTTATTGAATGGGGCACATATTTAAGGACCTAAAATGATTATAAAACAGCCTGCTGGATTTGGGGCAAGGAGAAAGAGCAAGAAAAAAACAAATAGTGAGAGTATGAGAGTTGTCCCACTACTGTAAGTCTGATACAGCCACGAGCTGCAGCATCACAACAGAACCATGAACTTGATTTTAGCCATGGAGATCTCAAATGTGACACAATGCAGAGGGACCCTGATAATCTGAGCTGAGGGCAGGGATGAAGGGAAAAGGGCTGAGAGCTAGTTGTAAAGAACAGTAAATCCTCCCATCCATCTCTGCTTCCCGGACATCACCTTTTTTATCTATCTTCTTTCTTTTCCTTTTCCCTCTCTCCTGAGCGTTGCGGAGAGGCTGATTTGTCTCTGTTGCTTCTTTCCTCAGTTTTCATAAGGGAAACCAGTTCCTACACCTACAACTTTAAACTGACATAAATGTTTGAGACAGAGAGAGAATTAATTCTTTGTGTTTGGTGTGTTCTGCTTCTCATCACTGTGATTTAATCCAATAGTGCTGCTCCACACAACTGATGTGATTTATCATGAGTCTCTAGCAGCTAATGTTTTCATTTTGCAATTGTTTTCTTATTGATTAAGCTTTTCATATGTTTCATGTTTACTTCTTTGTATTGCCTCCAAAACACTTGCCACACTTCATTTTGTCTATAGCGCAGTTCCATTTCTATATTATAACATGCAATTCTATATAATTATACTATACAACATGAAATGAATGCAAGGTTCATGGTCGATTTGAAAGATCAAAAGCAAGGCTTAAATTCTCCTGGCTGAAAGAAACTTCTGAGAAACTTAATTACTCCTCTTTATCTCTGATTTACCCCTTACAGCTTTCTGCTAAGTTACAAGAGAACTGAAAGGATCTGACTTTTCACTCCTGGCCATAGAATGGCACAGCAGAATATTAAAAGCTCAAACTGTGTGAGAACTGTGAGGAGTTACTGCTGCCATTTTATGAGTACCAGGAACAAGTCCTGCTTTCAATTATTTCTGATGTTACTCCACTGAGTCTGATCCCCTATTGCCCTGCATAATATATACATTTAAATCTATACAAAATGGGCTAGAAAGCACTCCTGCTCTGCTCTGCACACATTTCAGCTTGACATGACACTGATAAAGAGCCACAAGAGAGCCACTTGTTACTAAAAAAGATGCTTTAGGCTAATGCAAGATATTATCTATAAACCTTATGTGTATTTGAGGAGAGCTGGAGGGGAAAAATAAGCTGTATTTCTAACGTGCCCTCTCTCAAGGCACCTGGTTACAGTTTTCATTGAGTTTAATGGGACATACTCGGTTTGTCTTGAAACCAGAGCAGAAACGTAACATCGGTTTCACAGAACAGATTATTAACTTCTCTTACAATATGATTTCCAGGATGGTACCAGCCCCAGAAAGTCACAGAAACACAGAGCTGGTCCATGGCTAGAAGAGATTAAGCACAGTTGGATTGCATGTACAAAAGAAGCATAGCAGAGGAGGAGGAAAAATACCAGTTCAGGTGTGAGCTGCTGCCTACAGCCCGCTGGCTGCCTGCAGAGCAGGTCCATGCCACAGGTGGGCATCAGAGGAAGGAGACATCCTCGAGACCACCCCTGGGGGATCGGGCTGGAGTCTGTGTCAACTGCTGGAGGTCAGGGTGGAAAGAAGCAGCAGTGCTGTGTGCTGAGGCCCATTCACTTTGGGTTGCCCAAGCCCTCAGCACTGCAGGGTGCCAGTGCCTGCGCACTGGCTGCAGGATCCTCTAAGGACAGGCGGAGGTTGCCCACAAAGGTTTGCAACTGGCTCCAGACAGCTCCATGGGTCCTTGACTGCCAGGGGAACTTGGCTGTTCTGGACACCTGAGCTGGAGCACCTCCTGCAACGCATCGCATCTGATCCTTGGAAGGGAGCAGTGTGTACAAGAAAGCCCTCGTGTAGTACCTGTACAGGAAGGAGGTGAAAGTTCTCGTGGGATGTGTTGTGAGGATATCCGTTGCTTTTACATGCAGTTAAAAAATCAAAGACACAGAGACTTGGTTCGGGGTTTTACAGTGTTCTCGTAAGAAAACTCTGAAGGGTGGTGAAGGTTTGTGGCAGCTGTCCCCAGCAGCTCAACAACACAACCTCTGAGCCAATGGGCTGATATAAGCCCATCAGAGCCTCACCACTGTCACTGCCTCTGCCACATCTTTTCCTCAGGGCTCTGCTGCTAGCTGCTGTCAAGTTCTGCAGTAACTCATGGCTTTTCCATGCCATTCAAGGTGACTGAATCCAAAGCCCCTTCTCTTTCCTCTTGCTCCCAGCAAGCCTGTATAGCTTCATGCATCTTTCACCATGCACCTCCTTTCTCTCCTAACCTTAATCTATGGCTAAAAGTGAGGCAACCCAGAATAGATGGGCAATTGCCAGCTCAGAGCCTGAGATGGATAACTGAGCACCCACTAGCCTGCCGGAGCAGAGACAGAGTCAAAAAGCCAGAAGATCCTTCTGGCAGGAGGAAAGAGAGAGCAAAGTCTCTGCTGAGTGCTCACATCGGTCATCTCCATGACTTAACACCTGATGCTGCAGCAGAGCAAGGGTTCTGGCATGTTACGCATCATTAGGCAACATCATAACATTTCCATCAGGCTGAAATGTTTTACCATTATCTAATTTTGTGTGGCTTAACAAATAAATCAGAGCAGTACAGCATGCTATAATGCAATCATGTTGCATTAACATGCCATAACTGATGATTTTTATTCATTCTATAGGAAAAGAGGCAGCACTGAGCGTTAGTTTCATTTCCAGCATTGCCTGCTCCTCCTTCCTCCCCCCAAAAAAACTAAGAGCCCTCTTCTGCGCAGAGAAATCATAGAATAGTCAGGGTTGGAAAGGACCTTAAGCTCATCCAGTTCCAACCCCCCCACCATGGGCGGGGACACCTACCACTAAACAATGCCACCCAAGGCTATGTCCAACCTGGCCTTAAACACCACCAGCGATGGAGCATTCACAACTTCCCTGGGCAACCCATTCCAGTGCCTCACCACCCTTACAATGAACTTCTTCCTCATATCCAATCTGAACTTCCCCTGTTTCAGTTTGAACCCGTTACCCCATGTCCTATCACTGCAGTCCCTAATGAAGAGTCCCCCCCCAGCATCCCTACAGGCCCCCTTAAGACAGTGGAAGCTGCTATGAGGTCTTCACACAGCCTTCTCTTCTCCAGGTTGAACAGCTCCAACTTTCTCAGCCTAAACCTCACCTCTGCCTTCACCTCTCTCTTGGATGCTCATCACTCCCTCCTCCCTCCTATGATTTTCCAACTGGATTTTCCTCCACTGGATTTTCTTCCTGGCTAGGCAGCCAAATATCTCATGTGAGTGAGAGACAGTTCATCCTTTTTCCTCCTGTTTGTGAACATTCTCAGCACAGCAGGTAGTGTATTCCCATTTTGTTCTGCAGGTTGCTTTGGTAAATACTCCTCTTTGCACTCAAAACTTTTGTTTAGGACCCGTATGTTTTGAGCTTGAGAGGCAAAACAGGATTCAGTTTGGACACTTGGATTATTGCTAGTGAAGAAGGACTGGGTTTCTGCAATCATTTGGTTTATACACAGCTGATGTGAGGCTGGCTGGGTTTCCAGAAGTTTTGAGCAATTATAACACAATCCTACCAGTGCATGGAGCTCCTATCCCACCTCTGCTGCCGGATGCATCCTCCCCATGTCTGCCTGGCTTTTTCTGCCACGCCAGAAGCAGGTTTCCGTAGATTCTTACTGTTCCCATCCCACTTTTCTGGACAGTTTCATGTCTCCTGGTCTGCACTGGTTTATCTTGCCTCTTGTGTTGCAGGCCAAGAGCCTGCCACCATCTCCCTGAGAGGTGCTGTGAAGCATGAGTGCTGTCCATGGATGTTCTGGAATGGTCCTGACCGTTTTCCAGCTTCCCTGAGTTGCATGAATCCCTTAATTTCTCAGTCATAGCTTCACTGTCCATAAAAAGAGACAGCTACAGTTCTCTTGCCTTGTTTCTTTGGCTATTTTTGCATTAGGAGACCATCTATTATCAAGGGAGTGTGCATGGTTGGGTACTCCACAGCAGTCTTAAGGAAGACAAACCAACCTTGTGTTTCAGTTTCCATTGTAACCTGTTTCACTCTCACAACTGGGTTTCTTTTAATCAGCATATTTTGTGTGCCTTCCCTGCCCAGTGGTTTCTCCATGGACCTACACAAACACTTCTTTCATTGCCTTTGCTGAATCTGTTGTCTGGAGCTCTGGGGAGCAGCTCATTGGGATAGGTCTAATATGAGCAACCATACTTTGATCAATACCTGGATTCATTTGTAAGGATAGGTGTCAGGAGAGGGGTGTGTATGTGTGTACAAGGAGTGGTTTTTTTCCTTAACTCTGTTCATCTCAGCACCTACCCAGCGATTAGGAGAAAGCCCAGATCTGACAAATAAAGCAACAAGGAACAATGATCCCTCATTCTTCATGGTATTTGCAGTATGTCTCTTCTGGGTGGCTTTTCCCAGTACGTGAGTCCTTCCTCTAAAGAAAAGGCAGGAAATACCTCCCTGTTGGGGTGGGTGGTAGAGATTGTCTATGCCTGGACTTTCCCCGTCTCCCAACCCCCTGCTATTATCTATTTTCATCAAACTTAGGATGAAGTGCTGCTTTCATTGCACTGATTCATTGATGGCCTCCCCTTGTACAGAGGAGGACACTGTAGCTTGTCCTTAGCCCAAGAGAGAGCAGCAAGGCTGCTTTTGCATTGCCTCCCCCAGTTCTACATGTGCAGGGTAGAGGAGGTTGATGCTGCTTCACTGATTAGACCAAAGGGAATGTTTTCCTGCAGCTCAGACCTCATCAAGGGGACAAGACACAGTGCTAGAGAGAGACTAACAGCCTGGTTTGGGTTGGAAAGAGCCTTAAAGCTCCTCCAGGTCCAACCCCTACCACGGGCAGGGACCCCTTCCATAGAGCAGGGTGCTCCAAGCCCCTGTGTCCAACCTGGCCTTGAG
>JAOEHX010021901.1:0-43946 GCA_025448015.1 Bolborhynchus lineola | reverse complement strand
AGACTTGGGTGGTGTGCTCAGAGCATTTGCCAGTGAAGACTGAGGCAAAGAAGTCATTAAGAACCTCAGCCTTCTCCAAATCCAGGGTAGCCATTTCTCCTGATGGATTCTGGAGAGGGCCCATATTGTCCCTATTCTGTCTTTTATTTGCAATGTACCTATAGAATCCCTTCCTGTTATGTTTAACATCCCTAGCCAAGTTTAATTCTAAGTGGGCCTTAGCTTTTCTAACCTGGTCCCTAGCTTCCTAGATAGCATCCTTGTATTCTTCCCAGGCCGCTTGTCCTTGCTTCCACTTTTTATAAGCCTCTTCTTAGCTTTGAATTTTCCTCAGCAGCTCCTTATCCGTCCAAGTGGTCTCCTGGCCCTCCTGCAGCAGTTCCTTCTAGTCAGGATGCAATGTTCCTGAGCTTGGAGCAGGTCTTCCCTGAATATCATCCAAGAGTCTTGGGCCCCCCCTGCCCTCTAGGGCTACATCCCATAGAAGCTTATTAAGCAGGTTCCTCAAGAGGCCAAAGTCTGCTCTCTTGAAGTCCAGGGCTGTGAGCTAGCTGCACGCTCTTCTTACTGTCTTGAGGATCTTGAACTTGATCATCTTATGACCACTACAACCAAGGCTGCCCTGGAGCATCACATTTCCAACCAGCCATTCCCTGTTGGTAAACATGAGGTCAAGCACGGCAGCTCTCCTTGTTGGCTCCTCTATTACTTGCAGAAGGAAGTTGTCTTCCACACAATCAAGGAATCTCCTGGATTGCTTGTGCTGGACCGTACCGTCCCTCCAACAGATATCAGGGTGGTTGAAGTCCCCCATGAGGACAAGGGCCTGCAAGGGGAAGGCTGTTCCTATCTACAGAGTGCTTCATCCACATAGTTGTCTTGATCAGGTGGTCTGTAACAGGTCCCGACAGTAACGTCCCCTGCAGCTGTTCTCCCTTTAACCCTGGCCCACAGACTTGCTGTTAACAGGCCCTCTGTCCCCAGACAGAGTTCCATACTCTGCAGCCTATCCCTAACATAAATAGCAACTCCTTCTCCCCGTCTGCTGGGCCTGTCTTTTCTAAAGAGGATGGGCTTCTGTTGTCATGGTAAAAAATGTGACTTGGAGTCCCCAGAAATCAATCACAAAAAAAAAAAATCTTTTAAGTTGAAGAGCCAGGTCCATAATTTACAGGGAAAAAAAATCAATTTTTACTGTATTTAGTTTCTGTTTACAAGAAGAATTATTTACTTTGCTTTAGTAAATTATGTTTGTCCAAGGCAAACATCATTACATGACTTTGAATAACTCAGAAAATTATTTTCATAGCATTGAGTGAATTAAGGCAATAATATCATCAGGGTTTGAAATATATGTTTTCCTCTATTTATACATTTTTTTTATTCTGTCCTTGCTGAACTTTTTTGGTCATTCTTTATTCATGTCGTACCAAATAAAAGAGCAGAATGGACCAGTGAGTAAAAGCACTCTAACAAGCTAAGACTCTCCATCACTTTGTGATGAAATATTCAAACACATTGTCCACTGGTATCAACTTATTCATGACTGATTTAAATGATACACTGAAAAATGTGCTTTAATCTTCCATATAATAAGTTTTAAAAAAAAAATTAATTCAGTTTTAAAACTGAAATCACAGTTTAAAGAAAAGCTAGAAGACATTTCAGTCATCATTTACTTGACTATAAGTTTTCTGCCATTAAAGTGGGTGCTTTCATTAAAGAACTTAATACAGCTGCAAGTGTAGTGCAGTTTGTGATCTAAAGTTGATAATATGTGAGCTATCAATCGTCTTGGTGGGTATTGATGTCATTACCCTTCACATTAAAAAAATAATGTTCTTCCCAATTATTTTTCACCATGAAGAACTTGTCAACAAAACTGAAAGGAATATAAGTCTTTAACCCATTTTCTGCCTCTTTAAGCAAATTTCTTTTAAGTTCAAATGAGAATATTAAGCATAGCAACTGATTCAAAATAATATACCTGACTTTGAATTACCTTATTCTAGGTAATTATTTTTTCTGTAATATATACCTGGCAAAGAAAATGTCTTTTTTACCACAGTTTAATCAATGGCAATAAAAATATATGAGCAGGAAGAAACAGAGCACATGGATAACAGAACTATATACAGAAATGATTCTTCAAACAGATTTTTTTCTCTATGAATTATTTCTATTTCAATGAGAATTTTGAACTCATGGGGTTTAATGATTTTTTTTTTTCCCCAAACTATAGTCAAAACTGAGAGATGTTAACTATGAATTTCACTATGACCTCAGGAGAAACTGGATAGACCTTGCTTGTCAATTTATCAATAAGAAAATTAGTTTTGCAAAACTCTATTTCTCTTTTTATTTAATTGGATGATCAGATTAAAAAAAAAAAAAAAAAAAACCAACCAAAAATATTAATTTATGGGGCTAACACAAAAAATTAACATTTACCTGCCTCCATTAGGTCACTGGTGTATATATTTTCCTTCTGTATTTTGTTCCATCTTAGATGCAAATTTGGAGTTTTCTGGAAAAATCAATCAAACTACAATCATCACCAATTACTTACACATGGAACTGACAGACATAATTTTGCAAGCTGAGAGTACAACCCATGGATTTCATCTGCTCATTGATTTATTAAAATTTCATGGAAAGAACAGTAAGATCTCGTTATACTGAGACTCACAAATGTCAACACAGTCTTCCCTAGAAAATTAGTCACAACTGTTCTTTCTGTATTTTGTAGTATATTGTTTCAAATACAAAAAGAGGAATTTCAGCACAAATAGGAAAAAACTTTTCAGAAATAGATTAAAAGCAATGATGTTAAAACCAGAGGAACCTTATATGTTTACAGAGCTTTTCCTTCTGCATTTGGCAGCAATCCAGGGCAGTTGTTTACCCAGAGAAATCAGGCTTACAATGTGAAAAAGATTGGCAGTCTCTTTCTTCTGTCTTTCCGATACTCAGAAATACTGCTATGTTTTAGTATCCAGTATATAGATGCAAACAGAGAAATCAAGGTCTGGGTAGGAAGAGCCAAACCTGACTGACTCCTGAAGACTATCTCCATAGAACCAAGTTGAAGCAGGCTGAGTGAAAAGGTCTGTCTTCTAATTTTTTCAAGCAGCCTTGCAGACAGTAACTCTTTCTCAGGTTTAAATTACAAAACCTGTTGAAAGGCTCTTGTCCTAAAGTTTTTTGCATTTTTCAAATTATATGAGATTAGTATTAAAATAGGTACTATCTCTGACAATAAATATTGTATCATTTATAGTCCTAGATCATTACAGTTATAATAAGATTACTACGTTTGATAAATAAAAAAGGACTAGGTCAGAAAGTATATGGAGTCATTTACCTTGGCACTGCCATATTCTGTTGAGTAAAATAGTCTCCACTGCTTAATGCATGACGAGGAAAAAGCACCTCTACCACCTCATATAACTTTGTGGATTTGGGTTATATTTTCTGGCTGGAGGACAATGACACATGCACTTTCTGAAAAATCCATTGCATATTTGAAGCAAAGGGTTAACTTTCTTATTTTATCTGACAATGTGTTTTCTTTGTGTGCTAAATGCTCAACTACACTTGCAACTATGTTTTCAGTTATGTGATTAACTTTATGCATTTGTGTAGCCCCATTGTGCTTCATAGGTTACTCAAGCAGAGAAGTTTGAAGAATTACAGCACAGACTTGTCAATAAAGGTTTTTTTCCAGTGTTCATTCATTCACTGAGGAATATGTAGCTACAAGTATTTTAGTCTTTTTAATTACAGTACATTATAGAATAGTAAAGATAATATTTCCCTGGAAACTGAGTGTTTATCTCCATTCTGTAATTTTAGAAAGATAGAAATGTCACTGTCACTACTTCAAGAATGGCCCTCTGAATTGGTTTCCATTAAAGTAATCATTAAACATCACTCTGAATCATAATGAATTTAAGTAAATCGTCCATTAGAATGCATAAGTTCCAAAGTTTCTCAGAACTTGCCACAGAAATACACACAGACTTTACAATTTCCACAGAAAATAAAGAGGGCTTCACTTTCAGGAACTGCATTTGCCTTCTCATGGACAAAATGTACACTTCCATTTAAAAAACAAAAACCCACAAAAAACTATCTTGTGTGATCAGTTTAAATTCAATCTTTTTTTCTTTTAAAATTTGTCCCATTTTTTTAACACAGTTCTCCACAGCAGTCAAATAATGATATGACAAGGGGCTATATTGTTTGACGTATTTTCTAATTTACTGATACAATACAAGCATGCACAGCAAAGAAAAAGTGGGTATAACATAAATGAGGGCAATCAGCGGAAACAAAAAGAAAATTCAGATTACCTTCATTGCTTCAAACTAATTCGAAAAGCTAGGTAAATGTTTAGCTACATCATCTTCTCCAAATTCTGTTTCAAACTGAGGTCATATCCTATTCTTTGTTCATGCAACTAGGCAATTTGTTCTTGCTACAGAAGCATCACAATTTCTCTGAGCTGAGCTCTGTCCCAAGGTGCTGGCAAGAATGTATCCCTATGCTTTCATTTCGACTGCAGTTTCACATATCTTAGAATCATAGAAGGGGCTGGGTTGGAAGGGACCTTAAAGATCATCTATTTCCAGTCCTGCTTCCAGGGGCAGGGACACCTTCCACTAGACAAGGTTGCTTAAAGGCACATCCAACCTGGCCATGCTCTGGCACAAGTTTCAGCTAAATCAATTGTCCTGGTCTTGTTAAAATCTGTTGCAAATACTTCTTTACAACTGGAAACCAGACTTACATCCATAAAGGGGATATAAATAAAAAGTGGGAGGAGCTTGTTTGCAGTTAAAACTCTGGACTGAAACTCAGAAGATCTGTGTTCATACCTGGCTCTGACAGACAGCTTTTGAGTGATTAAGTCTTTCTGTGGCTGAGGTCTCCAAGTATCATGCATCCTTTTATTGGTTTTATCTAGAAGGCAAAGTTCCTTAAATCTAGATTTGTTCCTGACTTTCTATATGTACTAAAAAAAAAAAACGTAGGCCAAATTCTTGTTTGATCTTTCTAGATACCTCTATATAAAATAAAGTGTTTTATACTTTGTCTCAGAAACAACATATGGCAATCTTGTTCTCTGCCTTCCACATGAACTGACGTTGTGGGCACTGGATAAAATGTTTTCCTCTCTGAAGTTATTGGTTAAGCTATTCTTGCACTCAACAGAGAGTATAATTTCACTGAACATGTTTGCAAAAGATCAGTTAACTGGATTTTTTTTCCTTTTTGCTCTTCTCAACTTAATCTGCCTGCAGTTGCTGCAGCGCTATTATTTCTGCATCAGGAGAGTTTGGATTTGCTCTTGCTTGCACGGAGCCAAGTCTCTCAAGTGCTCCAGTGGGAACAGAACAAATCCATTGTCAAATTCAAGGTACAAAACAATGGATTGCTACTATGTGCAGACACACAAGCAGGTAAAAGCCAACTCCATTTTCAGACTGATTTAAAGAGTTGCTCCTATCAATGCTACCCTAGTGATTGCCAGTTCATCAGTTAAAACAAAAGGGAGAATCACTATGCCTCAGCATCATCATTAACTGATGGCGACCTTCAGACCAAAACAGTGTCATCCTACTCAGGTGCACCTCTAAAGTAATTAGAACCTTATTGGGTCCTATAATCCAGACATCAGGCTCCTGTACTGACATTCAGCTAAACATTTCCTTTCCAGAAAAACAGCCTGGCAACTGAGCATCCATTTTACGATTTTCAGGTGTCAATCTATTCATATAAGGTATATTTCAGTGAGTACACAGAGAAAAGTTCAGCTATACAACAGCCTTTGCTTGGCATTTCTGAAAACCAATGTTTCCTAAACACCTTCATGGAGGCTTTTATTTAGGAAAGTATATAGCACAGTAAAAGTTGTAGGGCTTTTTTACTTCAGCAGTTTCCAAAATGCAGCTGTAATCTTTCTATTAGAATTGTCAATGCATATTATTCCAGGATCTGATCATTATGTATCAGAAATAGTTTAATGTATAAGAAATAGTTTTATTACATATAAGAAATAGTTTTCCATAACATCAGAGAAATTAAGTCAATATTCACTTCATAACTGGGTCTTGAACTCCAGTGTTTCATGATAGGCATAAAGTTCATGTTACCTCTAAGACTGACTTTCAAATTACAGCCTGAAACTATGTCACTCATGTGTAATTAAACAAGCCAAATATGGGACTTGTTAGTGAATGCTGTTCTCAAAAACATCCATTACAAGGAGAGCTCATTATTTTTAACACAGCATGAACGTTAATAGATATCTGTGTAGATCATACACACTCTAGTGAAAGATTACAAGTACATCTTACTGTACATGGAAACAAATTCAAGAAAGGCAGAAAGGTACCACATCAGTGTCTGATTAGACAAAGCAGAACAGCCAGAGAACTGGAACTGTCTGTATGTCCTCTTTAACCATACCAGTACACTGTGAACAAAAGTATCCTTAAAGATATGCTGGTGGGCATGAAACTTCAAGTTTACAGGAAAAGCACCAGTATAGTCCAGTTTCCACAGTTTCTAGCTGATTGGAATCCCCAGTAGAAAAGATCAGGCTTAATTTGACACAGTTGCATTCAGAAAGCCTGTGGTCCATCGTAGTTCAGGTAAGATAAAGAAAAATAAATGCTATTTAACTCACCCAGTAGGAAAGCATGTCATTATACTACGCTTAAAAAATATGTACTCATGGGCATGTGTGTTCATTGCATAGCTACTGAATGTTACAAGCATGTAACAGATAAATGCTGTTCCTAGATCATTAAAAGAAAATGTTTGAAAAATAAGACAGGCATTTTTGAACTTATATGACAAACGAAAGTCTAGCAAAACTTAACAATAGGTATTATTACTGCAGCTGTAATCTCAGGATTTCAAAATTTTTAATATCCATTTTAAGTACTTCAGCACAATTTTGTGAAATCCCTGTTAATGATCAGCTCTAAAAATTACTCAAGTCAGCATTTTCTCTATAAGACACAAATTGAAGATAGAAGTTTAAAATAACGCTGCCTATTCTCTACACAACTGAAAAGCTATGCCAATATTATCTTTGCTGCAGCAGCAGCTGCTTGCAAATGCCTTTAGAACTGATTTGGGTCTCCATCATGTGCTAATGGAATTGGACATGGGCTTTAATAATGTATGTTCAATGTATACAGTTCCTGGGTGGCTCCACCAGAGCAAATGATTTCCTAGCAGCACACTGAGTGTGCAATTACAGCATCATCATATGTGCATGGATTTTTTTAATTCATTTAGAGTAACTCTTTTTTTAGCATCTATCTCTTCCTTTATCTGCCGATGGTTGTTAGCTGCCTGAGTTTAGCCACACAGATTTGAGACATACACCCAGTTGTTCTCTTGCAGCTAATAAAGAAATGGGGTTGGGGGGGGGGAAATGATGTGTCTGTTTTGTTCTTAAATAAAGAAATATCAGTGTGCTTTTCAGAAACCACATAAATATTTCAGTAGTTGGCTCATACATAAGAAAATAACTATAGAGACAACCAGAATTTGGGTTCCCTGGCTTAAGAAACAGCTTCTGCAGGATAAAAGCTGAAGCAAGGTTTTCCTTTTTATACGACAAATTCCAGCAATGATAAAACAAGGCATGTAGCTACTTTCACTAGATCTGTATTTATTCCTGGGCTGTCAGTACAGTCTATACCGACGTGCAGTGAATGAAACCTGACATGACCTTTCAGATGTGTGTAAGTTCGGTCAGGCTAATGGGAAATACAATCAGGCAAACATTGACAATAAAATCTTTCAAGTGATTGTGATGCCAGTGGCACTTAAACTGAGTGAAACAATAGCTGGAAAGAATTTCAGTGAACTTCTATGTGCTTTAATCAGGAATGTTTCTTCAAAGTATAGAGTGAAAGATGTCACCAAAATGTGGGCAACGTTAGCTTAAGATGGAACAATCATCCCTAAGAAAAGCCAGCTTTCACACTGTGCCTGTCATGCTTGTAAGGACTGATACAAGTCAATGGCAGTAGACCAGACCTCAGTTACTCTGTCTTTAAAAATCACCAACCTAAGAAATTTTAATTCACAGCCATATGGTGGCTCAAAATAAGATCTCTTCAGCTTTAATTCAGAGGCTCCTGACAATACTGAAGAGAAGATACATGATGTTTTTAAGAAGAAAATATTTCCTAACAAATGTGATCTTTTAAATATTTTGATACCATATTTAGCAATATTAATAATTACCAAAGAAATCCCGGACACTACTCCAAAACAAACTCTTGCTCTGAAATAAGGGTGTTTCACATCATATGTTTAGCTGAGTGGTCAACAGCAAAGTCCTCGAGATCTACAAACATTAACCACAACTGCCTGGGCAAGAAGCCTGGTTTGCTGCCAGCGGTCTGGGCTATGAAAGTCAATGGTGGCCCAGCTATGACGAGAAGGGGAACAGCTTCACCTTGGGGCTTAGAACTGAGGTGGAGAGATGGTAACAGTTCACAACACATCACTAAGCAGTAAACTCTGAGTAGCCCACTCCCTCGGGGAAACACACACCCAATTGTATTTGCATTCCATTTGACAGATATGACACTTGGAAAGAGTCTATCTGACCTACTTACTTATTGAGACATGCTTTGGTTCTAGGTATGCAAATGCAAGAAACAAGTTAATTTGGGCAAAATACTTGTGATGCATAAATATAAGCAAATACATCAGTCTGGAAAAGAGCAGGCTCCTGGAATGAGAGCAATTCAAGGGAAAAAAAGAGGCAGAAAACCTCAGAGATGCAAAGTTATTAACAGTAACAAATGGAAGATGTAAATGTTTACTACAGAACAATTCCTTCTTTCGTTTTTTGTTTGCTGCAGAATCTAACAAATACTAAATATCATTAAGTATGAGATTTCATATATAACACTGGAGTCCTCATACATGTTATTACCAAATTCCTAGTGCTAATAAAGCAGAATCTTTAAATACTTATTGAAGTGTCTTCTGCTAAACAGAGAATGGGCCATTACTCCTGTTTATTAAAAGTCAATACACACAAGTGTACATTTTTCTTGGTGATCACATTATTTGCTGGTATCAATTATAACCTATTTTTCTTCAATCTAAGAAGCCCAGATTCCTTCAGCTCATACAATATGTGAATGTGTTTGTGCCATCTCAAAAGCAGATGAGTTCTTAGATGTTTTATTTATGGGATTTCAGTCTTAACAAATGTTGCAAATACAGCTCAGTAGCTCACACAGCAGCATAAGAGGGCTGTTTAATTCATACCTTATATATTAAGAATAAAGGTAGAGAACTGTCATTCTATTTCAGCTATTGCTAATGTGAGTGATGCAAGACATCCAGAAACACATACAAATAGATGTATACCTTAAAAATAAAAATTATTTTGAAAAAAAAAAAAGATGCATAATTTATTTTCTTCTCATATTCAGGACACACTGAATGCGATTCAAGGATTAAGAATGTAAGACATAACCTCTCTGCAAGTTAACAGCCTTGGCTGTAAGTACTTGTTTTCCCCACATGCCTTTTGCCTTGTATAAAGCACACTGATAGTGTAAGACAATGGAATTGCAAAACTCTTCTAAAACAGATGTCTCTAAAAAATCTCAAGCACAGCCTTTAACAGTTTCACTTTCTTTTTCCTTTACGTGTTACATCATGTCCACTCCAGATGTCCCCTATAGATAATTCAATATTAATGACCAGTTTAATGAGGATTGTCACCATGGAAATCATAGTAAAAGGTCACTTCTGCCTCTCACTTCACAAGTATGGTACAAAAATTTTTTATGCATGCATCAAAAAGCTACAAGTTGCAAGTGTAGCATATGTGTAAGTGGGAATACCTCTTTGCGTGCAGATCAGGCAGAACTGTGTTCCCCAGTCTCATCTTCCTTACTACAGCTATAAAAGAGAACAATGAATCAGTCAGTAAACACAAGCGTTACACTCGCCTTCTGCATCCTCACATTTTTGTCTTACAAACATGACGTGCTTTCCCGATGCATCATGTTAATCCTACACAGGGTTAATTTTGATTTCATACTCTGAGGTATTTCCATATGGCAAAATCTTTGAGCATTTGTTGAAATATTTAATTGAATGCGGGCCCAATCCATCACTTAATTTGGCATTTGGGAGTAGGTTACTATTTTTTTAACCTCTCTGTAAAACACAGATCATACATTGTTTCATGATACAAGTGACTGTCCTGGGTTCATCATTTTTCTCCTTTTCAGTAGCTGGTGCAGCGCTGTGTTTTTGACTTCCAGCCTGGGAACACTGCTGATAACACCAATGTTTTTAGTTATCGCTTAGAATGTTTGGTTTGACCAAGGACTTTCTGAGCCTCATGCTCTGCCAGGGAGGAGGGGAAGCCGGGAGGAAGCAGAGACAGAGCACCTGACCCAAACTGACCAAAGAGGTATTCCATACCACAGCACGTCATGGCCAGGATGTAAAAACTGGGGGCAGGAACCCAGAAGTGTTAGTCCCTGGCTTGGTTGTCGGGTAGTGAGCAGTTGTATCCTCTTCCCTTGTATTTCCCCGGTCATTATTAGTACTGGTGGTAGCACTACCACCAGAAATCAATTAAACATTTATTAATTACAAGCTAATTCTAATAAGCTACCTGTGTAACATAAGTTCCAGCTAAGTTGAGCAACAATGACATTTTGTCAGGAAGTATTATGTATGATTTTAAGGACAAATTACAGAGAAGAGCAAAACCCAGAGGCGGACAGTTTGCACAATGTAAGAAGTTACTTCAGTTTTCATAGGGGTTATTCCATTTCTAAGTGCTTTGTCAGCTATCCCAGATCCAGAAGAGTTTGATTTGCTCTGCTGGCAAAAATTAATTTGAAAGTAAGATTTTCTACACATCAGGGAACTGAGATCCAACACAACAATTGTGTTGGTTTGGGAATTGCAATTTCCTTAACTACCTGTTTTTCAAGTAACAAGTAGCATCTGTAAAACTGTCTGGAAACCTCTGCTACAGCCATACTAACATGCTGAGAGGCTTGGGAATTAGCTAGATCTATCTAAAAATATCCGTTACGTTTAAACTGACGCCCATCTGGGATTGAAACCATTGAGGGATGCCAAGTGCAAACAAGGGGCTTCTACAAGTAGATCAGCAGCCAAAAGTAGTCTAGGGAAAATGTAGGCTGGTTGACAAAGAACACAGAATGGACCAAAGTGCTCAATGCCGCCTTCTTGTCAGTCTTTCATTTTACAACTGACCTTCAGTAAAGAAAAATGCTACACTCTTCTCAGTGGTATCCAGACAGGACAAGAGGCATATTAAAGTATAGGAAACTCTGGCTAAATATAAGAAAATTCTCTACTTGTGTGAAGGTGTTTGAACACAGGTTGCCTGGAGAGGTTGTGGAGGCTCCCTCCTTGGAGATATTCAAAACCTGATGGGACAGGGTCCTGGGCAACCTGCTCTGGGTGACTGTGGCTGAGCAGGGCTGTTGGACTACGTGACCTCCACAGGTGCCACCCAACCTCATTCTTTCTGTTATTCTATGATAAAATTAAGCAAAGAAAGACAATTGTCTCTATTGGAAAAGACAAAAGCCAGGTTCACAGTATTTTTCCCTCAATACAGTCTAATCTACTCTGAAGTACACCAAAAGAATCTCTTATTTAAATTAACTGCTGGATTTTTCCATGTAGTGCATTCCCAGTGCAATTCTGATTATTTCAAGTTGATGTCTGTTTGCTTGTTTCTACTTTACTGTCATGTGCTGAGATTGTAGCTTCTTTCAAGGTCAGCAAAGACTGATTTTGTGTCTACAAGAAGATGCAATGAACATGTCATTTTCTGAATGGTAACTACAGATAGCAGATAGAATGATATTACTTCCATTGGTAGTCCTTTTAAAATACATTAAAAAGTCTGTTTCTGTTAACTGCTTATTACTGAAGCTGTTTCAGTAAGATATTAGATAGGGAAGAAGAAAATGTCTACCTATTATTGGTGCTGTGTTTTATATGAGTGGCTCTGCCTGCAGAACAGCCTGGCAGGCCTCATTATAGTAAGGATAACTACCATTCAAGTAAAGGGACAGTCCCCTGCTAGTGATGATAAAGGCACACCAAACATAAAAGCAGATAGCTCAACCATCTATTAAGCACAAAGCAAAGCAGAATACTGCCAATCATTCTACAGAATGAATGATGTCTTTCATATGCAGTACTGTATTCTGAGAATCTTAAAACAGTTTTATAAGCTTTTTTTTTTTAATCTTTAAATTTGTCAAATACATATTGTTTTCTAGTCTGGAAAAGTGATGACTAAAAAGGGCATGACAAAGATCTGCAAAATCATGAGTGGTACAGAGAAGTTGGACAGAGACCAAATATTCGCCTCTTCCAAAACAAAAACCATGGGGGATCAAATTAAGCTATTGGGAGCTATGCTGGAAACAAATGAAAGAGTTTTCTTCATGTAGCACAGACTAGATTTAAGGAACCACTTGCCAAAATGTACGGTGAGTGCCAAAAGCTTGCAGGAGCACTTGGGGTGGCTGTACAACTTCATAGAAAATGAAACCACTGAGGGCTACTTAATACTCAGGCACTATATCTAGGTCAAGAAGCCTCTGAGTTACTTGGTAGATAGAGGCTAGAAAGTATCCCACACACTTAACCTGGTTTTCAGTCTTTCACATTCTTATTTGGCCGCTGTTCCTTTAAGTCTCCTCTTCAGGACAAACAGAAGCCTGCTCCCAAGGCTAAAGTGTCCTCCCTAAGCAACACAGGAAGGAACAAATGACTGAAAACAAGAAGTGGAGGGGGAAGATTAAAAACTAAAGGGAAGAGTGGGAGGTGAAGGTAAAAATGTGGGAACTGGAAGACATCCAGACCACCCCTGACAGCACTCACCACTCTCTTCAACTACACATGATCTGGTGAACACTGGGCAGTGGTCTGAACTGTATGACCATTGTCAAATGTCCATTGACCGTTGTGAAATGTCAAACACTGAATAAACTGCAGAGTAAATGTGATAATAAGATTTATCATTTTACAACATTATTGCAATAAGATAGTGTAACTTACTGCAGTTATATTAATGTGATTGTCTAAATTATAAATACTGCTATTAATTTGTATCACATCAATGCACTATAAGTTAAATAGCTCCATAAAAATAAGATATTACATATGTCAAAGACATTATGTGTTGAAATAAAGCTTTTAAAAAATGGTGACATTCAATTAAAATGCAGCTTAGCCAAAACCACGCACAGCAATACCTGAATAAAATATTACATTTAGCTGTAATAGAGTTTATAAGTACTACAAGGACACCTTAAAAGTACTATAAGGACACTTATAACATTTGGCTGGACAGGTCATGCTTTGCCTAGAAGAGGTGGACCAGATGATCCTCGAGGTCCCTTCCAATCCACTATTCTAGGATTCTAATCTTTGATATAAAGTGGTTGCAGGTTGCAGGTTTTAACATAACAAAACCAAAGGAAGAAATATGCAAGATAATGTTAACTATTAATCCTTAAAAACACACACAAAAATAGCTGAAAATGTCAGTTAGAAGTTGAAGATGAGGGAAATTAGATTGAGAAGTGTGTTCTGCATAACAAGGCAGCAATTTTTACTTCTCTAGCAGCCATTCACAGCACAGACATCCAGAAAACAATTCAAGAAATGACCTCTGGTGGCATACCCCTCACTCAGTTTTATTATGGGAAAACAAGCATCCAGCATGCTCAGTAAGAAGGTAAGAAATGTGCACTGAAAGGTTTTAGTAGATAAGGCACCTTCCTATAAAGGGCTGTTGTCTGATGCACAGCACTCTACAAGGAGAGCACTCATGGCTGTAGCACCCTGCAAGACAGAGAATACTCTTTCATTTAAACTTTGGCAGGACTGTTGTCTAATGTAACCCCTATCAAGTCAAACAACACTGAGCAGTTTTATTTTAGCTAGTGACAAATATTTGCAGTCACCCATTTCAGGGCATGTATTTTTCTTTTTTAAGAGAGCACTTCCCCTTTTATTCCCCAGAACAGCCCAACTGACTACCAAGGTGAAAAGTGGTTGTGTAGCACACACAGATGCACATGCACACGTGTGTATATGCTCTGTCCTGCTTCTTTCTCCTTAAAGGACAAACCTGTATGGAAACAAAGTCTTCAAAACCACATACTTGTGACCCAGAAATCAGACTTCAGAACAATACATTTCCAACCAGAGGAATTACTGGTGACCACTTTATGTAGAAGAGAGGAAAATGTGTTTTTTTCTCTTCTGCTTAATCCTCAGAGCACTATTTCCTTTATACCAAATACAACTATTTTACAGTTCCACGTTAAGTTGAAGTTGACAGTGCACTGGTGACAAAAGAAAGAATCATCTCTTCCTTGGTCTCTTGCTGTTACCCTATGCCATCCTTCCCTTGCACAAGGGTTGCTCTGGGTGAAGAAACTGACCTAGGTTTACCTGTAACAGGACAGTATTTTACTGGTGCTTCTCCTGCTGTCTTCCTTTAGGTTTCTCGATCTTTCTGGCTTTAATAAATAAATAAAAAGGGATTTAGGAGTCCTCTCTCTCACCAGAGGCTTTAAGTAAGCCTGAACTGGACATCGCTTTATCTCTAAAAGTTAGCTTCCAGTTCATCCTTTTTACTCCTTTAATGTTATGATTCTATGATTCTATTAACCCTAACCTGATTCAAATATTGATGCTGCCAAGTAATAGTCACAGCAAGTTAAAACTACTGCTCTAAGAGCGTGGGAGGAGAAACAGAACGTGAAAGATCTCTGCAAAAAAAGTGTGCTGTAGTCAGCTTGCAGACAGTGGAGTAACGGCTATTGGTGTTCACAGCAGTGTTCTATGCTCGCCACAACTACTCCTAAAGGCCTTGGGAAACACTCAAATCAAATAATTAAATCAACCCCCCTCCCAATTCTCAATTACAGTCTACCAATGCTAACAAACCCACAGCCATAGGAAATCTGAATGCAATGGAAACAGTAGCTCCTAATTTACTCCTCACGTATGATGGCTTTGTGCACATAGTGCCACTGCAGCTGTGCTACTGTGTGACAGCTTAAGGGAAAAAAGGGATCTTGTGAAAGCCAAGCTAAAAAGCACTATTCTGTATTTTCTTTTTAAGTGTATAAAGCTTTAATAGGCACTCCTCAGCTAGAAAGTTTATAAATATTTGAGTAGCAGTAAGATGGAGTTTACTTTTACATGTATCTTAGCATAAATTGGGGTCACACATAATTATCAAAATGACAGTATCCTCTTTGAGATCATTTTAAGAGGATCACATCTCCCAGTCAGTGTTGGGAATAACTAATTTTAATGAGAGCCACTGAACTTTTAATGTACTTTTTATTCTTTAAAAGGATTACTTACGTTCAGAGCTTCATTCATATTGGAATAGGTTGTTCCATGTCACTTTCTGTGACAAGCACTAGAGTTCTGTTTCAGTCTGTGGTTCCAAAGATAATTGGCAATGTTTAACTAAATATTAAATATGATTCCTCATGAAGGTTTTAAACCTGAAGTTTGACTGAGTGTATAAATGTGAGAGATGTTTTGACTATTTTACTTCAGATGTTCTTATGCTACCACTGGAATCTACATTCAGCTGTTGGAGTTGCAGGTTTTCCTTTAAATGCTATCAAGGTTGAAATATTTCCCTGTGGAAAAACATTAGTTAGACTTAAAAAACAGGAAATATTTTAACTTATCACAAGCATTCTTTCTGAATTGCTCAGTTCTTAAATACCAGATATAGTTTAGAAGAATTTTGGGCTGAGTATAACTCCTTTGTGACAACATATGCACTAACTACATGGATTATAGGGCTTTCCTTCAAAATACTGTGTTATTCCCAGCTGCTGTTTCCTAATGATTCATACTAGATTCACTTCCCATTACGACTCAGTACCATTTAGTGTACCTTCAATTCCAGAGCCAGCATCACCACTGGGAACTACTCAATGGGGATCTCATTAGGAAAAGAAATCAGGTGCTCCAGATTTTATTAATTTCATTCGTAACTATCAGTGGCTGAGATCCTCAGCCTTTGTCTGTTAACAGCTTCCTGGATGTTCCTCATGGTATTGTTTTGTACAGACTAATATTTAGTCCAGCGTAGGCTAAAGTACTTTAATTGATGTCCAATTTCAAGTTAAGGAGTACCTTCAAATGCCAAGGATTTACTTGTATGAACATGCTTATGTCGTGTAAGATAGAGAGTAAAGTAAATGTGAACCACACTTAGCCAATTTCCCTATCACTCAACAGGGTATTTTAATTGACCCTATTGTCTTCCTGTTATGCCCTGGTATTTCTCTTACAAGGTTTATGTTTTGGTTGCATGAATTTTCTTGTGAAGATTACTTTTTAATTTGCTTCAGATCCCATGGCAACAATAGGATGAGGAGGAGGTTTCTAGTTCAAATTATGCACCAAACACAACCTCAAACATACATCTGGAAGGCAGACATTTGAAACAAATGCTTCATGCAGAGGAACTATATCCTACATGGGACACCTTCCAACTCTTCCAACTTCTGTTGAGGTAAAACATAAGTTATTTTAAAGTATTCTTTATAAAATTATTCAATAAACACCACACTGACGCAGCAGGAGTTCACGGCACAAGTGCTGAGATTTCTACATCATCACTCTAAAGAAACCACTGTAACAGAAAGCTCACTATAGACATCAACATAATTGCGTATTACACATACCTTCCCCTCCTGTTTTCCATAGCATCTTCGCATAATCAGCAATGCAGTGAAAGTCTGTCAAGTTCAGTAACTAAAAACCTACTCCAAATGTTTGGTTAGAGCAGAATTTCCAAATTTCTAAGTAATGATAATTGTTAAAATAAAAATAAACCCTTAGGAACTGTAAGCAACTTGATAATTAGAAACCCTTCAAAATAGTAGGTAAATGCCATTTTAAGGGAGTTGTTCACATCTTGTCATAGAATCATAAAATGGTTTGGGCTAACAGGGACCTTAAAGATCATCAGGTTCCAACCCCCTGGCATGGGGTTCACATTCCACTGGAGCAGGTTGCTCCAAGCCCCATCCAACCTGGTACTGAACACTGCCAGGGATGGGGCAGCCACAGCTTCTCTGGGCACCCTGTGCCAGTGCCTCACCAGCCGCACAGGGAGGAAATTCTGCCTAACAGCTCATCTCAAATCTCCCCTTTGTCAGTTTAAAGTCACTCCCCCTTGTCCTGTCCCTACAGGCCCTTGTCCAAAGCCTCTCTCCAGATTTCTTGTTGGCCCCCTTTAGGCACTGGAAGCTGCTCTAAGGTCTCCCCAAAGTCTTCTCCAGGCTGAACAACTCCAACTGTGTCAGCCTGTCTTCATAGGAGAGGGGCTCCAGCCCTCTGATCTTTGTGCCCTCCTCTGGATGAAGACAGTTGAAATTTCACAAAGAAAAGCCATTTACCCATTCTGGCAGCTGGTGCTTCGATGTTGACTTCAGTAGCTCCATAAGCCTCAGCTAAGCTTGCTGTTCATTGCCTGGTTTTACTTTTTCTCTTGTTTGAAATGTTTGTTTACTATTGGGGAAAACAGGAAGGGATTGACATATGTGATATGCTGCAACTTGTTGTCATGCTCCTGGGTTTAAGATAGAGAGTCTTACTCTGAAGAAGCACTGGTGCTGTTATCAGAGCACAAGCTTTCTCATTTGGATTTAAACTGCATATTCCTCCACTGTAGCTCAGAGTACAGTATCCTCAGAGCTCAATACAAGTCCTAGCCTTGAAACACTTACTTTGCTGTAACTTCTGGTGCTGTCACATATACGTATTTCCATTTATACTGTACCCATACCAATATTAGTACTTCAGTTACAAATCTGTACACCATGAAGTATCATTGATTTAATTCCAGTCTATTGTAAGCAGATGGTTTACAACAGTAGCTCCCATCTGGGCCTGCATCCCAAACCCAGCACTTCCTACAATCTGGATAGTAATTTATGACAGAAACACCAAATCCTGAGACAGAACCCCTCCTTCCAGCAGGCATGGATTATCCTATTAGCTAAAGAACTGTCACTCCTCAGTGTGGCACCCAATACTTCAGTGAGACTTGATATTCCATTGGAGTTTTATTCAGGATGGATTAATATCAATTTTTCCCTGTTTGTTTAATTTCCTGTCACGGTAACCATGGAGATAAGTTCTGCAGGAATTAACAGAATCATTTGAAATTATATTAAATGGATAATGTCACCCAATGTCCGTTTTAATGTGTGCTATCCTTTAGATGTTAGCTCAGAATAGTGTTAGTGTTGAGATCCAATGCACTTCCATAAATACTATCAAACTAATTGATCCAGGTACTAATGGTATCAAGAGACATTTGCTACCACTTAAAATACAGTATTTCACTTTTCTGGACCAGTTCCAAAGTATAGCATCGCATATAGGCAAGTCCTAAAGCTTTCTATTTACTTATTTAAGAGGGGAAATAAAGCATAGAACTGGAGCATTAGCCACGGTTATTAGGAATGCACCTCTGCTGAAAAGGTTTTAAGGATTCATTCAGCACTATCAGTGGTAGTTCTACAGACTGCTTCTCCATTTTATGTTCCTTGCATTCCTGTACACTGTGGGTTTTTTCATAATACTATTGTGCCATTTTCATTCGCTTGAGTAGGTGACTGTGGTGAATTCTGAACAGAAAATTATCCAGTGAATGTATATATACCTTGCTAAATTTGGAATGAAAAATGAGGAACAGAGTTTGCAAACAAGAAAATAAGTAAGGTAGATCTATCATCAACAGAATGCAGGAAAAAACATTCTTTAATCACAGGCAGCAAGACATCATTATTTTGGAGTTAAGGTTGCTAAGCAACTTAGCTAGTACAAAACCTACACAGCAAAACCGTTACTGTTAATGAACTATAGGTATGGCAATAGAGATTAAACTGATAACATTATTTCATATAGACCCTCATCTGTACAAACCAGACAAGTTGTAGTATAAGTATGCAATCTCATTCCTAATTTTCATGATATTAATTTGGATGAACTATGCAATAATACAGTATAGAAAATACAGTCTATAAGACAATGCATAATGGTAGTAGAATAAATACGAAGTGAGGACAGTCTTTTCAAGACTTATTTGCACTTAGTATACATCCTATGCCAGTGTCTTACCTGAAGACTTCTTGTGCGCCTCTCCTTACTCCATTCATAAGAATCCCATAGCTGTAGAATTTGAAGACCTCTTAGGAATTCCGTGCTTTAGGTCTAAATCCTACTTTTCAGTCCAGGTTCATCAGTTAATTTGTCTTAGAGGCATAAAAATAACTCTGGAAAGTATTAGTGGAAAGATAAAGATAGGTATATGGTAATAAATCCCCTTAAAACATGCTGTGGACATACTGAATTTAACCAGTCATTACAAATTGAGCTCCAGGTTTTTACTAAATAAGCATTTGATGTGAAAAGAGGCTGAACACACCAAAATGATGACTAGAGAAGTTCATGCTGTAGCTCTTATTTATAGTAAGAGAAGTCAGGATATATGAATCACGGAACAGGAGTGGGAGAGAAGGGAGAGTACACTAAAATTTTACCTTTTCCAGGAGAAATCCTCCTCACTCACATCAACACAAAAATCTGCCATTTCAGGATCTACCTCTGTGTGGCCTTTGGCACTGCCCATTGCCCATCTGTGGCCAGACAATGCCTTTATTGTACCACATGCTCCTCCTGCTTCTGTACCTTCTCTACTTGCAGACTGTGTTCTAGGTATTCTAATCAGTCTTTGTGGGGAAATAAACCAAATTCAAGCACTGTTATCTAATGAAGGTTATGTCTTAAGCAGGGAATTCCAGAAGCTCAAACAATGGCATGTACAGCTTCAAACTTCAACTGCTTTACCTGATGAAACACAAAGACTTCCTGGGTCAATGTTCAGTTTCTTGGGCACTCAGTTCTGCAGTTCAGACTATGGGGTTAACCAACATAAATTCCCTTATACCTTTGAACCATCATGCCTGCAACAGTACTTACACTGTCTAACTGTAGGGCTATGACTACTTTTAAACTATGAGTTTCTGGATCCTTGTTGCCTCAGTACCCATCCCAAGGGCTTTTACTCAAACATTTTTCCTCAGCTGGATTACTGACCATAAAGCATCACAACAAGACAGTGAGGGGAAGACATTAAACACCCAGTGAAAGATTTCTGCTGACTTCAGTAAGCTTTGGATCAAGCAAATAACCATGCATCAACCTAGGTTTTGATTAATGGGTTTCAGTGAGAAGTTATTTAATAAGCAAAGCTTGCAGAAAGAAAACATACATTCTTGTTTCTCTGAGCTCTCTCTTAGTGGATGGAGCATGGAGTTAAGAGCACTCCTGCAGTGATCTTTTCTGTTGGTTAACAGCACATGACCTTGAGCAAGAGAACTATGACACCAATTTCCCATATAAGAACCATAGAAGAGGTCAAATCACAAACCGTCCAGGGAGCATGTGCTGTCTTTATAGTAACTGAAACTGAATGACAAGTCTTCTGCTTCCCAGCTGAATGTCTAAGCAAACAGATTAGTCTTATCAACACAGGAACAGATCTCTCTTTAGTGGGTATCAACTGTCTGGCCCCTTTAACCTATCCTCTTCAACCACACAGCTTTGAATAACTTGTTTGACTGCGCCTCAGGCAGTTTGAACTCCCAGATTTCTTCAGCATGAGTCTACCCTTCATTGGATGACACAGATTTGAATGCCTGTTTTTCTTCTTTTACTTCTGCACTCAAAAAGTGACTATCAATCTCATGTGATATAATTCATTCAAATGTAAGAAGTTTGGTTAATTTGGACTAAAAACTTTCCAAACCCATGAGTGGAAATCATTTGTGTTAATAGCTGTAAACTGTCCCCTGTGGATTCTTTTTTTCTCCAGTACCATTTATAAACACTACTTATAACCAAGCTCATTGTTCCACCTTATTTAAGAGCTATTTAATATAATGGCTTTCCTGTTTTGCTCTCTCTATTCTCAGGGAAGGGAAGGAAAAAGAAAAGAAGGAAAAAAAGAAAAAAGAAGAGCAAAAGAAAAAGAAAAAAAAGAAGGAAAAAAACAGAACCATCGTTTTGATAGCTCTGCAGTAATGAATAGTTACTGCTACCTCCAGACTAGCAGGTAAATGACCCATCTAGTGATTACCACATCTCTGGAGCTGATTGAACATGTGAAATCTGTGTGGTCCCTCAAGGGCACCTGTTTAACTTTCAGGCAGAAGGTGTTATCTTTCTCTGATCAGAACCTGCTCCTTCTCTTCCTCAGCAGGGTATTGACCTGAAGCCTCCTTGAAATCATGGTGATCATTCTCTGCTGTTATGAGTGCAATTCAGCACCTGCAGAACTCTTTGCTCAGAGAGTAACAGAAAAGCAGCTGATCATTGTCTCACTTTTGCAGAGCAAAACAACGAGTTTAGGACAAAAGCACTGGGAGAACAGCAGATAAATGTCTATAAATGACTCATGTACATACTAATCAAACCAAGATTTGTATCAACTTTGCCCACTCCACATATCAAACACACTTTGGATAGAGCGAGAATTTCTTTTCCAAAGTGAGGGTGCTCTCTCCACTTGTTTTGTCTTTTTTTCTTCCTTCTTAAGAGAAAAGGAACACGTATTTGAAGCTGAACTGCATCCATGGAGTACCCTGGCAGCATCTCTGTTTGCTCTTCCCCATGAAGTTTGCATTCCAAAGGAGTGGGATACCACACCTGGCACAATTTGGTACCTACACAGTGACTGCATCCCACTACAGAGGAATTGATGCAAACTTGGATAGCATCAGGTAGAGAGAAAGCACATGTTGGCCCAGCACCACTCGCCTCCTTCTCTTGTTCTTACAAGTCAGATCTTCTCAATCTGCTTTCTGCGTGCCAACTTTTTTGTCAGTAAAACAATTTCACTCACCTACATTTCATGTGATGCACCCCACAAACAGACACCTGCAGCAGCTGCTCCTCTTGGGTTCATCTTGCCAGAGCTCTGACATAAGATGCCTTTTCCCACTTCTCTGTGGCACTCCTTTGTCATACATATCAAGGAATTGGATTAACTCCTAACTTCAATTTCTACAACAAATCTGTGTTGTTCAGCCAGGAACTAGAGAGCTTGTATAATGGTAATTCCCTGTTCCTCAGCTGCTCCACACTCCCATAGCGTCTCATGTAGCAAGGCTTCTTGTGAAACCTCTGCCTGGCAGCCTGCTCCAGTCTCCTGCAGAGAATCTGAAAAACCCATTTATTTTCCTGTAATTCTTTCCAACATTTCCTGTATTTTTACAGTAGACAAGATTAAAAAGAAAAAAATGCTGTCACCAACAAGGAGTTCTGTACTAGGTAACTAGGCTGCATTGTACAGTAAAAGACTGTTAGGATGGCACTTTGTTACAGCTCTGCAAGAAACAGCGTGCCACGTTGCGTTTGTATTTAGATATTGTCAGTCAACTATGAAGCTTCCACTGCCTTGGTCAAGAGCCCCTCAAGTGATTCAGCATGTTTTTCCTTTATACTTAACCAATATTTCAGAGTTGAAGCTGTGGAAAAGAAGTTCTGTTTCTTCCTCATTTAACATCCCAGCACCTTCTTTTAAACTGTAGTTGTTGGCATTTTTTTCCTTCTGAACCGTCCTTCTCCTGCAGGATGATGGGCTGCAAATGGTATACGAATTATGCATTCAACTTCCCTCTTCATCCATTTTAAAGGCTCTGAAGAACTGTTTCTTCCTTACAAAAGAATTCATTACATAGATAAAATGAAAATCAATTAAATTTATCGCCAGGAATATTTTACACATGGTACAGCAGTATTTCCTTAGGTACATGGAAGGAGCTTTGCTATAATATCTGCAGGAGCTGCTGTAAATTCTTATTCTTCTAGTCTCACAATCATCATTAAAGCTTTTCATTCCAGATGATAGCTACCAAAAAACTTGGAATACACAGAAAAATTATGTACCCTGAGTTTCACATCAGTTTCCATCACAGCCTTGATTTTTGGGTCCCCAACCTCCATAATTCTGTGATTATGTGCACTTGCGAGCCTTTGCCTCCAGTTCTATGTCCAGTTTTCAGTAGCGCACACTGGAAATAATGCCAAAGTTTTTGAGATAAAGAACGGTTTTTTTCTAGACTCAACCCAAAACTTGAGGGGTTGATGTGGTTTTTTTGCTTTGTTGATTTTTTAATGAAACAGATGACTTGCATAGGGAGGGAACTTGGATTTCACCACCAGTCAGCTAACTCTCTTCCCATTCTTCCTCAGAATTTCCGAGTGTGCCTATGAAATCTTCACTACATCAAACAGGTATGCTTCTTCCTGAAAAATAATTCCTGTTTGAGTAGCGGCATTTCTGAAGAAAACCTTCTAGAACTTCTGCCAGATAGTTTGATGCATTTTGTGCCACTGTAGACTTGCATCTCAGGTTTCAACTGTGCACTCATGCTTTCAGCCAAGAAATGAATCTGACGGTAGGACTCTGAAGCTTTAATTGCTTCACATTTGGTTATACTTATACCTCATTTAGTCTTGCAAAGCATGAGAGAACTACGTTTAAGATTTCATAGAAATCGAGCTCAGGCAGCAAAGCCATAGCTCATGAGACCTGTACTGCTTCACTGAGGCTATAAGCAAAATCTGCTCAGCCATTTGAGTTATGAGTTCCCCAAATAATTTTTTCTGTACAAATGACTGTACCCGACATTAACGGTGAGAGTAGGTGTTAAGTTTTATCATACAATTTAAACCCATACTACTGCAATTCATTTAGGAGCTGACTAAGGTTCCTGTGGGATCTGGTGATGAGCTCCATTCTGCAAGTGGCAGGTAGGTAGAGATAGGAGCAATGCTGACCCTGATACGAAAGTGCTACCTAGAAGTTTCCCTAATTCACAAGACTATACTGTACTTAAAGAAGGAGCCATGTTGTACCTTATGTCATATGTTTTTACTTTTAATTTTGTTTCTAAACTACAGTGAGCTTCCGAAGAAATTGTATTTGTTATGGCTGAAACCGTATTTTACCATTTGTAGCTCATATAATCAATTTCAGTTTTCTTATATTATTCTGTTCCTGCAGAAGATAATTTTATCCTTATTGCATCATCAGTAGAATGTCAAGTTTACATGAATGATAGTAAAATGAAAATATCTTATTTTGCAAACCAACAGTCTCTTAATAGTTCCATTAGTTCCATGTGTGGTAGTAAACACGGAGCTCACAGAAACACCCAACATTTTGGTAAATATGATCATTATTTTCTCTTCTTTTTGACCTTCTATCAGCAGCCATATGAAGAGTAAACTCTAGGTTATTTCCAGTGTAAACACTGGATCTGACTCTTTCCAACTTTTAATTCTTACCTTTTGCCTCAAAGAGGGCAAAACAGTGGAGGCTCTGTCTTCTTCCCTTGCTCTTAGATCAGCTCCTGTTGTACCATTGTCAAAACAGTTTTTATGATGATTTGCTAGAGGTATCTTGTAGCTTTTCACATGTCATCAATATACTCGGGTACACAGGACCAGGAGGCAGGCCAGTTACACCGAATCATGCTACAACAATAATAGTAGAGCCAAGGCATTATTTCCTTACAAAGAAACCTATCTGCGCATTTTTCTCCATCCCCCCAGCACAACCCACTCTGTGCTGACTTGTTCAGGAATTTTGCCATTAGTAAGAAGTGATCTTACACAAAGATACTATTCTTGTTTTTCTGAACCATCCAATAATTACTAAAAGAAGAAATAAGGAGCATTGGAAATATTTTCTTGTGCTAGTTTATTCCAGTTACCTGACATGTTTATGCACAGATTTGTTATGTTTAACTGAAGATGGCTGCTTTGATGTCTTTGTTTTACTTTATACTGCTATTTCATCTCAAGTATAGGTCTTTGAGTTTATTAACAACTGCTGTTAGGTTAAAAAGATTGAAGATATACCAGTTAAAAAAGTTGAGCCTTTAACCACTAAGTTATGTGTTGGGTAACAGAGGCTTTGAGGGATACTCTCAAGTATTTTGTCAGAATTCTTTGGGGTTGTGGGGCAAAAAGGGAGCAGTAAAGGCAACACTGGTTCGGGTGTGCATGCAGATGAGTTTCAGCCCTCTGCTCTAACAGTGCTTCCTGAGTTTTGCTCAAGATCCTCACTGTGCTACACAAAGAACGTTTAGGTGTTTTGTAAGTCATTAGGATTCATTGGAAGGTATTAGGCTATTGGTTTCAACTGGATTCCATTCAGATACATGGGTTCATTATGTATTCAGGGTATGAACTTGTTGGACACAGACAAGGTGTTTGCATTATTACAACAGCACGTTTTACACAAAAAGTCATGAGTGTGCTAATTTTGCTCAATAATGTGCTTTCAAATTAAATCTGATTATCCCCATTTACCTGCTTTGGTTCACATTGTGGACCATTTCTGGCATGCTCTAACTAGACTAGTTTAAGGCAAAACTAAATTGGAAGTGCACATCAACCACTAATGGGTATTTAGCTCACAGACTCTTCACCTTCAAAACACATACAGAGAGTACCTTCAGTGTGCCACACCACTTGTTTGTTTCTGCAGATCCGCATCTTCTGCTCTGCACTATTTGCTAACACAGACACAGAACCGAAAAGCTCACAGAACAGACTGTATTTTGGGACTTCTTCGAGTGAAAGCTAGTTCTTGTACCTGTTTCACTGTGCCCAGAATAATAAGACTCCAGTCTAAATGCTAAGAATTTCTACTATTGCAATAACCATAAACCCTGGAAACACAGCAAAAAAATAGACTGCAAATCTGGAATGAAAGGTTCTAGGTCTCCAACTAAAGAGGGACAGAGGCTGCCAGACAGAATGAAAGGGATTGCTTTTCTTTCCACTTCAGTGCTGTAGGAAAAGCAATTAAAATCAGAAGGTGAGTCTCTTCTCTTTCTATTCCTACTGTCAGAAAAGAAGATGGAACAACTCCTGACTTACTAGGTCAGCATAGTCCGCAAGGCTTTGCAAAGTAGCAAAGACACAAGTACTTTCTTATGCCTAAGGTTTGCCCTCTCAAAAAGACATAAGAATAAATCATATGCACATAAATATATATATATTGATTACATTTTATACTTTGCTGAGCACTTTTGGAGATACTATCATCATCTAGGCAGAGCAGGGAATCACTTTAAGCGATAATCCTCATGGACACTAAGGTGTGTTTTCACAAAAAGTAATGCATCTCCCCTATATAGTAATTCACCGCAACAAGCATATCAGGTTGCTGCTTTGTGTGGTTCTAGCAGAATTAACCTGACCTTGTTCTTTAGAGATAACTCTTTTCAGCTGAAATATGTAACTGCTTTCATATGACCTCAAAGTCAGCCACGTATCACCTCCCACACTAAACTACGGCTATTTTGTCATCATAAATCTCTGCTGAGTGGGGCTGTATGTGCAATAATCACTTCTTTTTTTGTAAGAAATTACAGATGAAGAACCTCATGAGTTTTGTGTATTTTACTACTTTTGAATCCACATAAAACAAAGTGAAAATGTACAATATTATCCAGATAGTTTCAGCTTTTGGGGGTGAGTGGGAAGACCATCTTATTTTAAAGAAAACTTTCTATTATTTCATAAAGACAGCCAAAATAGGGCATGGTAATAATATGGCATTTGGGAAAAGGTATGTATTATTTTAAGGCTGATTTGATAAATAGCCATAATTAAGGACAGCATAATGGCTTGGTCTAATGCAGCTGCTCAAGTAAACCAGAGTAGTATGATGCCTGCTCTTTATTCTGAGTAAATGCTGTAGCTCAACTCAAGGACAGGTGACAGAATGGCTTGACTGCCACTACATCACATCATGTAAGATTGAAAAAGGCACAAAAGAGTAAAGGGCAGAGCTGAGCAGAATAGAGCCAGCACACATACGTAATAGGAAGTGTTTTCTTATACATGCAGCAGCAAACTAGCTGCCTTCTCACCTCTAGTTTCCCTTAGAACTGCGAAACTGAATTCAGCTCTTAGAAATCATATAATGACTCAGTTTGAATCCAGATAAACTGGAATTTGTGACAGTATTCTGCAAAGCAACTCTCAGATACAGATTAAGATAATTATTAACATACACTCAGTTTATACTGAAATCATACTTGAGCCAAACTCAGAAATGCTGTATATTTGCCTACTACTTAACTCCAAAGATACAGGACCAAGACCAAGTTAGACTGAGCTTTTTGGTTATGAAACCACCAAGCTTATATCCCCCTATTTTACATATTAACAGGTGCACCTAAATCATGAGCACGGCTGCTCTGCATTGCCTTATGGTCAGCAAAGGGAGAGAGGTGCTGTCAAGGGCGATGCAGGTCTTTGGTGGGGATCAAATCTCTAGAACAACTAATCCCTCTCTTATTTCTATACAGAGTCTTAATCAAAGAACCTTAGTTATGTGATTTATGTTAAATTGGTTCACTTTAGATCCGAGGACTCTGCATGTTCCTAAAAAGTAAGGTTTGGGTCCACAGTGCTTGTCTTGATCAAATTTTAAAACATGCCAGAGAATTGGTTTTAAGTAATTCTCATAGATTGATTTAAGTAGTTACTGAAATAGAAATGTTATTTTGTTATCAAATAAAACAAATCCTCACTGAATCAATACATAAGCCCTTACCTAGATTTACATATTTTTCCTCTGTTCCCTGAGGTTTTCTGATATTTAAATTTGCTGGTGTCCAGATAACCCATATCCAATGGAAATCTCTGAAGGCAGTCATTATTACCAAGAGACTGAAAAGATAAAATAGGTAAAAAGAAAGAATTCTCTATAGATGGGATTCAAGTGGGAAAGAACAGAGTACATTTCATCTGTGATATTTCTGACTTTCCTATCACATCTATAAGGAAAAGATCCAGTTTTTTATATTGACCAGATGTTTCTGGAAGAAAACATCAGCGTCAGAGCAGCTCTTCTAATCTAAGGAAGTTCAGAATAGCTGCGGAAAAGGTGTCACTTCTTATGTTTTTAAGACAATATTACAATATAATATTTGATGTGCAGTTAATTATGCAAGGAAACCATGTAATCCGCTTAATGAGAGAAGTTAAATATAGAAGAAAGAGATGCTATAATATATAATGATTTTTGGCAGCTGCTTTTATTTAGGGAAACAATATATTTCATCCAAGAAGTTGAAGATTGAAAGAGGAAGCAAATTCCCACTGTATGCCTTAAGTCTGAAGAGCTATTCACCAGGGTACTAGCAATCTTCAGAGCAAATAGCTCCAGATCTCATTAAACCATAGAATACTTTATGCATATTAAAACACTAACGTCTGGCTGATTGCTCAGATGTGCTGCAGAAGTGTAAAATCTCACTTAGTTCTACTCATCGTTTCCTGTCCAGCTTTACCAAAGTGTTTTTGAACTGGAAAGCTGCTCTAAGAACTTTCTGTACTGCATATTTTCTTTCTCAAATTGGCGAGATCAATCCACGTTCTGTTTGGTACTGTGACCTGCAGTTATTCTGTCATCACAGTATTTATTCTTGCATCAGTTCGCAAAATAAGATACACTATAAAGCCTAAAGCATATTAAAAACAAAGGGCAGACAGTAGGTTTTCACAACCATACTCCTCATTTACATAATCATCATCCATGAATATTATCTGCATCAAAAATTATCTATTATGTACAATGTGTATATTTACAGTCAGTAAAACTGTAAAAGAAAAAAATAAGAGTTATCTTTAGCTCAGTGAATCTTCCAGAAAAAATGTCATTTAGTTACCTCAAAGAATTGAAGGAAATCAAGCATGAAATTTGAGAGAAATAGGTATAGGTTCCTAGTTAAATATACAGTGTACTGTTCAATTAAAAACTATCTCAAGAATGAACATCTACTTGATTCTTTATCCATGTGTGTTATAATTTCATCACCATCTACTCTTGGACAAGTTTTGACTCTGAAGGACTAGAATCTTACAAAGCAATCCTTAATCAATTCAACAGCGGAAGCTCCACATTTAAGGCTGAGAGTAAGGTTCCCCTTTTTAAAAAGAGAAAATAACTAATCACTGCAGATAAGATCTGTGGTAGGTTCTTTGATATTTGAGCTCTTAGATCAGGATTAAATATCTTTTGGGTCCTCTACTGAAGTCATTCAGGCTGCTTTGGTATTATGAAAGATGCCCCTATGAAGCAGGCAAGGTCAGAAAGACAGATGTCAAGCACCTGAAGTAGTCAAGACCTAGGCAGAAAAATCTTTACCAATCAACACAAAAAACTCCAAGATATTTTCAAGCAAACAGGATTCCACTGCAGCCTTCAAAAACTAATGGACGGTATTATACAAAGCTGCCAACACATGCAGCAGACAGATAATCCTTCAGTACTTCTTCACCTGTATCTTTAAATCAATCTGTAATAACAACTCATACTCCTGGGCTTAAATTCTTCTTTTAGATAGTGAAGTATCTACATGGAAGACAGAAACACGTCTTCTCATCTGCCCATTGAAACCAGACAGGTTTGCTCCTGATTCTTTCTGAAGTATTTAATCCCTCTGTGTGTTCTTACATTTGTCTAACAATTTGCACGTCAAGTTTCTCATTTTTATTATATTTTTAGGAAAGCAATCGATTACAGGAGGTGGGTAAGAAAAGAAAATAACCTTTCAGACCAATGGGATAGAAAAAGCCTAACATATGAAAGCAACAAGAGACAGACTTGCCAGGTTCTCATAGCAGTTGCCATGGTACTGTGTCTGACTTCTTCTCTAGAATGGCTGCAGACTTGCTGTCACTCAGGCAGGTACAAGCAGCCACAGAAGTCACTTCTCATCCTCCCTGGGAGAGGAAACTTATTGTCCCCTCAACTCTTGGGGATCAAAACTCAACCTTGTTCACAAGGCTGAGAAATAATAAGCTTGCCCTGAATCTCACATACAGCGGAATTACTCTACAGCCCTCATTACACTGACTCTTCTCTCATTTTCAGCCTCATACAGAACCTGTTCCTGTGAATCTCTCTCCGAAACTTTTCCAGTGTTTTGTACAGCAAAGTAATTCTTGTTGCTTGACTAGTTCTAAATTTTTAAATCTACAGCATTCACTTCCCTTCCCTTTACTGAAATCTGCCTTATCCAGGTGACTAGAAAGACACTGACAAAGTCCAAGCCTTATCTTCATAACATTTTTAATCTTTTTGATGACTGCACTTACCAATGTATATAATGTCAAGGAAGAAAGAAGTAATAACTCCTCCTCCTCCAACTTAATCTGATAAAAGACAAATTTCCTTTCCCTGCAGAGCCTTGAGAGGAGCTCTTTTGGTGCACTACGTCTATTTCACCTAAACGGCATCACCTATTCTCAGCATTTCCAGAAGTAATTTTCGCCATTGAGTGATCTAAATCTCTCCTGCCTGTACTCCCAGCTCTCTTTTTTAGCAGTAGAATCGAACATGTGTCTTGTCACCTCCAGCTAACAACAAAAAAATGTTGCAAGTTTATTAGATATCTCCCTTATGTCAAACTTCTTCCTTTCTTCCATCACCAGAACACTCAAACCGATTTCTCCTTTAGCTAAGCTGTTGCTAAATCCTATCTGCTTGCCTTTCACATTGCTCCCTGAATCCTTTCTCCTCTCTCTCTCTGATCCTGAAGCCAGTCAATACATTTGACATTACCCTTTTTCCTGCTTGTCCCCCTGTGTTCTTTGGTTTCTTGGGAATTCAGCTGCGAAAGACCCCCTGCCCTTGGCACCTGGTTTTATCATTCCTTTATCCTTCACATCTTCAGGCTTTTCATTTTCAGCTTCAGAACTCTTCAGCTCTCACCTAAACTGACATCTCAGGCTTTAGTTTAGCCCATGGTGCTGAGTTCTCCACTCCAAATGCCCTGCTTCTGAGCCCTTTTCATAGTGTTCGCTGTCAGTACTTTGACACCTTTATCCAATAATACCCTTCTGTTTGGAACAACCTCTATAGATCTTATGTTAAGATGTTTTTTCTTTCTTCATGTCTCTTCTACTGACTATAAATCATAGGATTCTTATCACAGAATGTGTAATTCTTTATGTACCTTCATTTTATCACCAGATAAAAGGAGGAAAACTTTGGAAAGTTCTGCAGAAAAAATAGTTATACTTTTTTTCCTCAGAAATGCTTTCTAAATTTGAAATCAGCAATTATCACTCCTATGTTTGCAGAACAGGTAAGATTATAGTTCATCACAGCAGGACTCAACCCACATTCATCTTGGTATGCATCAATGAACGTGGTTTAGGTCCTTCCATGACTATTATGGGACCACAGTGAAGCTGAACATACGTAAAATTGACAAAGAAAAGAAGCAGCAATCGATATTGTGGATTTTTACAAGCTTGCAAATGAGAGCAAATTAAAAGGGGAGAATGAAGTGGCTACAACAGACAGGTACACACAGAAATATGTGTCGCAAGGAAAGTCAGTTGTGCCAGTTGCTTGGCTCTGTGGTTCCCTGGTGCTCCATAGAGTACCCTTTGACAATTCTCACTTAACATTTCCTGAAGGAATGAGCTAATCTCTGTAGAGTCAGTATTAAATAAATTGAGCCAAAAGGGGGTTGGATGGTTTCAGAACAGCCCTCGTACCATCAACAAAGTAAAATCTAGAATAGCTGCCTTCCTCTGAGAACATGGGGAAAATAGACACACCTTTAGTGTGTCTCAACCATCTGTCCCCTCATACTTTATACTAGACCACTTCTAAGACCTGTTTGCAAGGATGGAAAAGTCACTTTAAAACACAACTATAATCCCAAAAAATGTGAATTCAGAGTCATGCTCTGGGTACCATTTACAGAACTCTGGGTCTACCTACTGTTCTGCGATGAAAGGAAATTCTCTGACTCCCCACTCCAGTTACTCTTGTGAAGCTAGTGTAACAATAAATGAGATGGGATTCCATCCACTTTTAGTTCCATGTCCATACCCCCCATCCGTCCTCTTGTCCCCTCACAAATTTTATGTAGTTATACATAGGCAATCCCATGAAGGCAATACAGCTTCCCTGGCATAGCTGCAAACATTACTAGATTCATAATACTTCCATTTTGGTCACAAGAGGAAGAGAAAATGCTACCTTGAGTCAAGTCACAAAACAAAGGCTTTGCCCTTAGAAGTCCTGCTTTCAAACTGAATATACAACTGTAACAAATAAGCTGCCCTGGACAGCTTTCATTCCATTTGCAGGGGGGAAGATAGCAGAAACCTCTAAACCACTCTGTAAGCTTTGCCCTTCAGGGTCTGAGTAACAAAGGGCAAAGAGAAACTGAGTAAGACTTATTGTTGAATTCTTTGTGTCTCTTGCTCTTCCTTTGCAGAGGCATGCTTGTCAGGAGCCTGCTGTCTTACATTGGAACTTCCAGCCCTGTAACTATCTGGGACTGCTTAGAACAATGACACTCTTTATATACTGGCCATGAATGCCAGCTTCACTGTAGCTATAGCTTTTAATCCCTTTCAGAGTAGAATATCGTAATCATCACCAGCTTTAAAACACCGCAACAATTTCATGCAGCAAAGGAAAACATGCATTGCTCATGGCAGGGGGCTGCAACTAGATGACCTTAAGGTCCTTCCCAACCCAAACCATCCTATGATTCTAACTCAGTAATCTGAAGATCAAAGCTCCAGACCTGTTCCAGCCAGGCTCACGTGTGACCCACTGACAGATTATACATGCAACTGTGCAACTAATTTCACGTAAGTAATAAAAACACCTGAGCTCAATCCAGCTTACAATGACTAACCACGTTCTAGTTCTGTAGTCACACATCTTCCCTTTGTACCTTTTTTCTTCTTCTATTTTCCAGTGAATTTGCCTTAGTCATACTGGGACACTTCTTGCATTTACTTTCCAAGAAAGATCAAATAATTGAGTTTCCCTGACATAAATACCTGTGGAGAAGGAATGAACGTCAAGGTCTTATGCCAAAGCATTTGTGGCAACCTGACTTACCATTCAACTCAGAAATGATGTGCCCTCTTTCATGCAGTAAATAGAAAGAAACACACTGTTGTGATTTATTATCGAGAACCTCCAAGAAACACAGCTTGAAAGTGAAAAACTAGCCTAGAGTTGTCTACAGTGTATAAAGGGAAAGCAGCACATGAAAAGGTGAAATGAAAAAATACATAGGGAAATCCAAATTATTAAATAAGGTTAAGGAAAAATAGGACTTTTTACTTGTATTTTAACCTTGAGTTGATAATGCCTTTAAATCTTTGTCATTAGCTTTGAATGTGAGCTTTGATATACAAGTTGTGAGCCATCTTTCTTCCCTTAGCTTCCTGCTCCAGTCCTTGGTTAAAGAGGCAGATCTCCAAGCTTATCAGGCATGTTCATCTACTATAGCTGTGCAGAAGTTACATTACTCTTCCGTCACAAGCTTCATTCTCCTATAGCAAATGTACACTGCATTGTTGAGTAAAATTTACTAGAACAGTGATTTTCATACTTTGTTTCATAAATAATTGTGCTTTTTATGCCTTTTGAGAAAAAACTTTAAATAGTCAGCAACATAGTCAGCTGTATTAAACAGAGCAGGACAAGCTGCAGAACAACTTAATGCAACAATAACTGTAAATCTAGACACTAAAAAAGTATAATCACATTCTATACTTCTGCAAAGTACATTATAAAAGATGAAAGATACATTTTATTAAAATATAAACTGTATATGGCTCACAATACTGATATTAATGTCCTCATTACTGTTCAATTATTTTCTACTCATGTGTACCATTAATAAAAATACTGTCAGTTAATGGCACTGTACTGAAGTTTAAATTACTTTTTAAATGAAGTATGCTCAGGAAGTCTGTTCCACAAGAACACGGCTGAAAATATAATTGCTAGGAAAACACTACGATCAGATTGATGTAGGACTTCCAATGGGTGGCTGATGGGGGTCACAGTAGGTCTTTATTCTGAACACTGACTGCTATATACATGTGCTGCAGCGTGCCAAGGTTTACACTGCAAATCTTGAGCTGTAATTTGTGTGCAACCCAAAAACTGTGAGACTGTACAGAAAAGCTCTGACCTAAGAAAAATGTACGAGTATAGATTATTTACTGTTCTCATCATTGCAACAGTGAAGCATCTTTCTTAAGCGGTGTCTCCTTTACATCCCATTCTCATTTCCACTTAGAAGTTTGTGTATAGAATTTAGTTACTTTCCCCCCCTTTAGTTCCATTTTCTCTGTTATGCAACAGAAAGCTAGTGGAAAACATATTCAGCACACATCTGCGCTGTGTAAGTGCTATTTCAACAGATATTTACATTCATTACAGAGCACAAGTGCTCTACTTCCAATGGATGGTGAAAACCTATGCTGAAAAGAAACTATAGAAGAGAAAAAAAAAATCAAGTATTGGACTGCAGTAGAAACATTCTTCCAAACTATAATGTTGCTTTACTTACCTGGCCTTGCAGCCACCTTCCAAACTTACCCATGTGTCCAGGTTTTGAAACTTCTTGGGGAAAATGGGCTTTGCTTTGTGCTTACATCTATTTAGTCAGTCCCAAAGCATTTTATAGAAGGAATACATATTTTAATTTCCACTTTAAGGTCTTTACTGTTCAGCTACGACTGAAGAGAGATGCACTGATTTACTGGATATGAATACACTCTAAAGAGATGTATGTAAAACTCTGACCTACCTTTTCAGTCACCTTCTCTGAACAAAAGACCTGAGTATGCTTGTCTGCATCAGAATTCTATTCTAGAAGAGTACAGCTCAGTCTGATGGAGGCCAGCAATGCCCTGCCTCATGCTTTTCTCCTCTTGCTGAGGGGTTCACACTGAGTTCAGGGACTAAAAAAAATACACTTTAAAAAACCTTAATACTTGCTTTAAATACTATTTCTTACATAAGCTAAAGCTAGAAGACCCACAAAATAAATTGAGTCTAACCAGAAATGTGATTGTTAATCTGCGACCAATATACAAATCCAACATTACATACTTACGAAACTGAAAGATATTTCTGTCTATAATGTATGCAACTAACACATTTTAATAAAGTATTTTACACTGTGCTGAGTTAAATCCTAGAAATGTAAAGATACATCTTTTAATGGACCTACAAACAAGTAAGCTGAACACACTGATTTGTTTGGCAGGCTGCTAGACACAGCAGCCCACCAGGCCACAAAGGCAGGATCAGCCACATAATTCCAGTTGCTCAGTTAGCATTATACAGCAAAAGAGGAAGGCAGGCAAGTGTGCTGTGGAAAACTATGAGGTGGGACAAAGTGTGGTAGAGCATAAATCCTTAGCAAAGTCAGTGTCACACTAAGCTGGTGTTCTAACACACAAGAACTAACCTGCTACTTCCACAGTTGCAGCTCCAATTTTATTCATTCTACTTAACAGAACAATGTAATAGAAGTACTTTTAAAAGGGATTCACTGTTTAAGTAATTAAAGCATTTTCATGATCGAGAAGCCTCTGACAGAGAAATCTTTCACATTCATCTCTTTTCCAGTAATGCCTGCTTGTGCAGGAGAGGTGAAAGAGTCCATCATGAAAATATACTTCAAAACACTTGGTTCTAATCTTCAAGCCTCAGGGCTTTTTGTTTGTTTATTCACTCTCCAAGGAACAGGCAGAGTAGAAGAAACTTCATGAAACACTAAGGATGTGTTCTCATGGCCCGTAATTTTTACCACTTCAGTCTTGGGGAGGTTGCTACAACTTAGCTAGGTCTTTCTCAGTTTTCTTTACTGTACTCCATGAAAACAGTCACAAAGAGAATTTCACATCAAACAATTCAGCTGTAGAAAGAAAGGCAAAAATGTCTTTTGGATCCTATCAGCTAGAAATTCTCAAGTGCCCCACACCTGGTTACATCCAATGAACTGTACAACTACTAGCAACTCTGTGCAGCAGCAGCTGCCTGAATCACGGTTTGAGAATCTCTATCAGCTGTAGGACTTGGCATCCATTTCCCTTCTAAGTATGATATTAAAATATTTTTTTTATCTTTATCATGTATATACTACATTGAGAAAAACTGATCCAACTATACTTATGAGGCTACACATAGAGAACTGGTTTGATACGAGCCATAGCCTGACACATACTACAATATAGTCCTAATACCATGTCAAAACAGGACAAAACCCTACTGCTAACTCAGGCAAAAAAAAAGCAGATTCTTTCTTGAAGGAACTTTCAACTCTATTGTCATCCCTGTTTGAGCCAACACTTTAAAATCTCCTTGTACTAAACAGATTGAATTCATATTTTACAGTAATGCATTTTGTCAAGGCAGCATCCAATGGGAGCAAGTTACTATATGGGCTCTAACATAGCTTGCCACATTTCTGCTAGTGTTTTCACTGTCCACATGACAAGAAATTGCCCATGAAATTTACAGACCCATTTTATGCTAACTGTACTCATTACAGTCTGTGAGGAAACTAGGTAATTGGGCTGTTAGACATCTATCTTTAGAAATAAATTAGAATTACTGCTTAGTTAGAATAATTTGAAATGTCTGACTGTGCCTGTTCTAAGCATCCATTAACAAATGCTACTCAACTTCCCACTGCATTAAACAGGCCATTTCTCTACACAGGACAAAGCAGCTAATCAACTGGAGGTTGAAAATAAGTATGCAGGGAGCAGGCATACAAATCACATTGTTAAAATACATTTGTCTTATGCCAAGATTCATTTGTAAACTCAAGTGTTATACTTACTAGGTCATGTTGATGTGTTTTTCAAGATGGTTAACCACGCCAAAACAAATAATATTTACAATACAGTTAAATGAAGCATGTTATCCAAAAGCAGAATATGAAAAGGTAGATGTACAGACCATTTGTATGTTGCAGTAATCAGCATCCTAACATCCGACTGAGATGGTTTTGCAGCTGAGGGACTCTGACTTCCATGCTCAAGATCTCTGGAATGATGCCCAGTCTCTGTGTGACTGTTCAAAGATCCAGAAACCCAGTCTGACAAAGCCAAGCTGCCCAGCAGAAAATACCAAAGGAGTGCAGACACAAAGGTAATTTTGTATTTGTGAAGATACACAAACTCTCTAAAGTAAAACTTCCCTGCACTTATGAAGCCTTTGGGTTCATAAATCTGAATCCTTTCCCCTAAGTGAAACAATCAAGTCTAATCCAAACATATCTCAGAGGCCTATAAATAACCATATTATTAACGTTAAATTCCACATCTTTGAGATAGCTAACCAGAGATATAGAAGCTATCAACTAAATGCTATCTTCTGAGTAAAGGATAACTAATTCCTAGGTACTAAAAAGTACCAGCCACCATGCTGTAAAACATCCCCAAAACAATCACCCAATCCATTCAGGGTTCAAAGTTCCACTTTTCATATAATAAAGATTCCATGAGCCAGAAGACAAAAACACTCACATACAAATTGCAAGCAACTATTTGGAAAGCTCATGTCTAAATAAAACAACACAGTTCAGTTTGTTTTGTGGAAGGTGAGAATTGAAGATGGATCACCCAAATATCGAAAAAGGGTTCCATGTCTGTTGACTGAACAGTGCTGTGACAGCACCACCGCTCCTTCTGAGAGCACCTTCTGAGCTGAGTCCTGTAGGTAAAATCACCTAAAGAATGCTTTGTTGGAGGTGTCACTAACAAAACCCACTGGGCAGTAGCTACGTCTCTGCAATTTTCTGGAATTCCAGAAATAACTATAGGCAACTGAAGAAATTCACAGGCAAGAAAACCAGGCATGGATGGGATGCTATGCAAATGCACATTATGTGGATACTGAATTATGACTTTGGTTTATATTTTGAACCTGGCTATCCATGAAATTCAACATTAATTTACCAACTAAATCTCGCTATAGTTGTGGCCTGGAACAGCAATACTACTCTAAGATTGATTGGGCATTCTGCTGTTGAGTCATGAAGAAAATCATCAAATTTAAAGTGGTGCTTTAGGGGAATTACATTTTTAATTACAAAAGTGAAAGCAATGCTGATATTAGCGGATATCCTTAGAAATCACATATCAATTGTCAGTAAATCCTAATTCAAATTAAAGTGGAGAATAATTCAAGCACTTAATAAATCTTCACAAACTGAAAAATAGAATACATAGTAGAAAAGAAGAGGGAAACTCATAGCTTTTGGTAAGAATGGATGCTCCTGCCATTTAGGTGCTAAAGCAGTACGTACTTTGTAGAGATGAGATGATCAAGAGCTAAAGGAGGGGTATCACATCCATCAGTCAGTGGCTCTGCTTAGCGAGAAACCAGAATACAGCAATTCCAGGATCTACAAAAATTTGAAGTTACTACTTATTAGACCTGTTACCCATTAGATTCCCTTAGTGAATTGTTTGTTTTAGACTGTACTTCCACAGAATAAGTAATTTTTTAATATTAGGGTACTTCACCTTAGAAGTTCAGGAGTAAAGCTTCAAACCATTTGAATTAACATGCTAAACCAGTCACTTTTTAGGTTGCTCACTGGCTAAAAAGGTGGTTATTATGTGCATCCAATGTATTTCTGCCCTTGTAGTTTTGCCATCCATGAAAACAGGAATTTGATCAGAAGTACGGAATTCTTCATGGTAAATACATTATTCACAAGGGTAGTTTTATTCCTCGTTTTCTTCGTGCTCTCACACAAACTCTGGGTGCAATATTAAAAGAATAGGTCAGTGATGAGAAGTCACACAATGTGTGTGCAGATCCCAAGTTTATGTTGCACTTCTACAAAGCATAGAATCATAGAATAGTTAGGGTTGGAAAGAACTTTAAGATCATCCAGTTCCAACCCCCCTGCCATGGGCAGGGACCTCCCTCCCTAATCCATGTCAACCAGGGCTCTGACCAGCCTGGCCTTGGACACTGCCAGTGATGGAGCATTCACAACTTCCCTGGGCAACCCATTCCAGTGCCTCACCACCCTTACAATAAAGAATTTCTTCCTTATATCCAATCTAAACTTTCCCTGGTGAAGTTTGAACCCATTACCCCTTGTCCTATCAGTAGAGTACCTAATGAAGAGTCCCTCCCCAGCATCCCTACAGGTCCCCTTCAGACCCTGGAAGGCTGCTATGAGGTCTCCATGCAGCCTTCTCTTCTCCAGGCTGAATAGCCCCAACTTTCTCAGCCTCTCTTCACATATATAATGAACCCCTACAAAATGTATGAAGAAAATGCTTTAATTTGGATTCATTAGTGCTAGAAAAGTACAGCCTCTTTATTTCATGCATTATCATTAGAAAACTCCTTTATTGTGATACATTCAAGCCTATAATGAACACTTTGAAGACACGTAAGATTCCCCAGATTTGTCATCACTCTTCCAATGTAAGACTCCAAGCAGAAACATTATTTCTGAGAAGGACTTTGTCTCCTACTTTATCCGTGTACTTTGTGCCCAAAGGAACAGCTTCAAATTGTGGGTGAAATCCACAGGGCCTTCTCTTGGCAGAAAAAAAAAAAGCCTGGACATTAGCTGCTAACAGAGAAACGTGTGCATGAACAGAATTTCCAAAACTGAGAGGGTGTTCGCTCACAATCTGGTAAGGCTGAAAATGACGACAACCCTCAGCCACATTAAACAGTAACCATGCAGTTACCAAGACACCCGTGGGGGGAAAAGAAGTCAGTTTAAATTCAAGCATAAAAGGCAGTAACATCTCTAGCAGGGAGAACAGAGCAGCAGTCAAAATCTGGTCTCCTACCAAGAAGATGCCCTCCTGCATTGCAAGTTAGGTGGAGGCCTGAGAGAGGACCCTGCTCAGAAGCCAGGAGTAGCTGGAATGCCTGCTATGGGCCCACAGCACAGGATGCAACCAGCACTGACTGCTCCTGGGGTGTTTTTGCATCTCACATTGTGGGCTGCTATGCAAGCAGAAGGGTGGGTTACTGGAGTGTAAGGAACAGCACAGTTTACAGTGTCCACACCTCCAAAGAAGATGGATGTAAACAGGGTTTGGCTGTTTAACCCAAACCTCCCATTCAAGGGATAGAGGTGATCATGTAACTGCAAACTGTGGGGGACTGCTACAGAAGGGTGTTCAGATATGTCAAGCTGTTTACTAAGGTTTTGTAAAGCTCTAGTCCAGTCACTCATCTGTTACACTGCTGCTATTGATTGTGTATGCATAGGTCAAGGAGTAACACTTAATTACAAACTATTAATAAATCAACAAAATGACTTAAGCCATAAGTCATTTTCCCCTGCAACAAGCACATGGACTCTCTTCAGTGCTTTCTACTTCACACTGATAAGCAGCCTCTGCCTAAAAGCTTACTGTTTCAGGTTTTTCTTTTCCTTCTCTTTTTCCTCTTTTTGAGGGCACCTTAGATCAGGAATCAATCAACTACCTATTCATGACACATTTGCTTCAGTACTCCTAACCCAATTAAACTACTACAGCAACTGTACTCCCCCCCCAAACAGCTCCAAAACCTGCACCAAAATAGATCACATCTTTGTAAAGTGAATATTAAGTTCTTGGATTAGGGAAGTGAAAATTCAAGAGGTTCAATATATATGCTAACTTTCTTAATGTAGCTTCTTGTGCTCTAATGAATTTAATCCACTAGATCAGATCTTTGCATCAGGAAATTCCAACTGAACACCTTTGAAAGACTGGTGTGTTTCTCAGCTGACAAAATTTAGGCCATTCTTCCAGAAAACACTGAAAAGAAGTGGCTATTTCTTTTTTAGGCACAGTAAAAAAAGTTAAATTTGCTACGGTTCACTTCTGCACTTCTGCTGATGACATTTTTATAAATTAGAGGTAATCAAAAAGCCTTTCCCATGTTTTAACTTCACGAATTCTCAGCCTTTTGAAAGCATAAGGTCTGCAAAATCTAATGCTTGGGTTACAAAATGTAGGGCCTCATTATCATCCTTATATACTAAGCAGACTTGCATAAAATACACATTGACAGATCTTGCAATCAAACACATTGAAGAAGCATACTCATTGATCTGAGACTCAGAACCTTTTTGGAGCATCAAAAATAATAATGGCCAGTAAGTGTAACCATTTTTCTTTCAAACTTTATTTTAAATACGGGCTCCTAATTCGTCAGAATAATTCTCTCTCAAAATTCTTTTTTCCATTCTTTTGTAACCATGAGAAAACCATTTTGTATTACGCATGAAGATTTTTAAAACTAAGCTTACAAGAGACAATGTCACCTTAGCAACTCCTTTTTAGAAGTTACTTACTCTGCAAAAGCTGATTTTTAACATGCACTTAAGGGTTTAAAATGGTTTCTAGACTAGCAACTGGCAACCACGTTCTTTGTTATAATTTTAGAAAGCCATAAAGACAAATCTGAAAGAGAGAAATAAAATATAACAGTCTCATGTGACAAAAACATCTGTTCATAGTAAACTGTTTTCAAAGGTACTCATTCAAGTGCTACACCAAGAAAGAGTCTACTGGAGATCAGAGTAACCTAGAATTCCAGTAATACTAGAGGGAAAAAAAATACCTGCAGTTAAAAGACACTCATATAAGGCAGTTATCAAAATGTAGTCAACCAGGGGAGTGAACACCTGACCTGCCAGTTGCATGCCCCCCAATTTCAACCAACACTGCTTCAATACCATATTTACTTCTCCTCACTTCTACTCCCCAGCCATCTCCATGTTAATGAAACATCTAAACTTCCTCCCCCTACCCCTAACTGCTATGAAAATTACTCTTCTATTTCTCCCTGTTGACAAGATGCATTTCCCAATTAGAAAAGCACATTCTCACTTACTTTACTGTTTACATATTCCATCTGTGAAACATGGAATCAAAGAACTGGAAATCCTTCCTTTTCTAAAACTGAGTCCTTCAAACAAGTACAGTAGGAGCACTTTGCCAATTAACATTTAGTCAGCACATTCCACCTCCTCATCCCCTTAACGTATCTGAGTCATGACCAGCAGCTCAGGTGACTGGAAATTAACCTACTACAGCAAAAATGTGTAAATCGCAGTAATCTGACATGCAACTTCATCAAAACCTACATGTGAAAAACTGGAGAGCTCCTCCTTGAAGTAAATGACTTTTATTTAAAGGCAGAAAGGATCTGCAGAGAAATGCAGTATCTTGCATTAAGACAACTGATGTACTGGGTTAGATTTAGTCTTAAGGGCTGCAAAGTTCATCAGACCACTTCCCACCTCTTCCCCTTTTTCCATTCTTTTTGAAGGAAAATGCAAGATGAACTCATTCCCCTTGAATAATTATGGGATCAGCTTATAAGTAAAACCAGGGCAGAATATTCCTACCTTCCTTATGATGTTTTGTACCTTCTCTTCCCATTTTTAACTTCAAGCCAAAATAGACAGACTGATAAACTCTGCACCCTGCAAATTGGGCCTTTAAATTGATCTTCTAAGCAGCTGAATAGTACATGGTTTTCTTTTAAACAGCATTTCTGTAGTTTGAAAATTGAACACTGGTTAAGCAACAAGAGGCAACTGTACTAGTCTTTGAATCATAATTCAATAACCCTTGACAGAACATGAAGGCTTCTGCCTACCTTTTCTATCTGGTCTGTGCCACACCATTGTGCCAAACTTCACCTGATGGATAATCTTAAAGCAAGCCTACAGAAGCTTTGGTTTCATCAGGATTGATGCAACACCTAGGTGCAATGATAAAACTGATTGAACAGTATACCTGATTATCTATTTTCCATGCTTTTTGTTTCTAACGTTCTCTACTAAGTACCACAATCAGGTGAAATCCCTAGGTATTTTTTCTGAACACATCAGGTTAATGGGCCATATTTGTAACTAGTATCAGTTTCTGGGAATGCAGTTATATATGGGGAGAGTCATAGCTACACGTCACAGCTAAGAAGAAAACAAGAAGTAAACCATGCTTTTCAGCCTCTGATAGCACAAAAGCAGAAAGTAATGTGTAAATGGAATTTTAAACTAACATTTAAAATATCACTTTTAATTTTCCAATTGCTATGAGATAAAAGAATTGACCAAAAAAAAAAGCCATGGAACTCCAGAAAGTGTACCAAATCCTGAGAATGCCAATTCCAAGCCAATTAACTAATGTGATATGTACCTGTCCACCTGAGTGCTGGATGAGTCTCCTCCTTGCTGCTCCTTCCAGTAAGTTAAGTCAAATCACGATACATACATTCTGTTAGAGCTAGAATGGAGCATCCAAGTTTTGTTACGGCTTAGCTCTACTATTCATGCACAGAAACATTTCTAGCTCTGGGGGTGAAAAGGTCCTGGATTTGAGGGCTGTAGGTGATGGGTAGCAACTCAAGACATTTTTATCATACAAAGCTTACTTAACCACTTCCTTACACACAACTCAAACATTAAGATTTCAAACAGGAACTGACAGCAACTTCTTACTCATAATTTCCAACCCACAAGGCCCACAATAATTTAGATTTGTGTATTTGCAGGTATTTTCTCTTACAGTATGTCTTATAAGTACAACTCTTTACTATGATCTACCACCTCTTAGGAATAATTAAAAACACGCAGGGTGAAATACACTCAAGACTTGCAAATCATACCTGGAGCAGTCTGTGATACTGAAATGCTGTAAGAGGCATTACATTTGAGAACAGTCATTTAATCGAAAGTCAGGAGAGCATTTATTTGTTGAATACTGCTCAAATATTTCTCTAGAAACAAGAAATTAACATAATTTTACACAGCTGATGTAGCATAGGCAGTAAAAAAAAACTGCTATGTGCAGATAATCATCAGTTCAGAGTATTGGCACAAAATAAGCTCGAGTGAAGACTATCTGCATTGAGAAGTTTTAGAACAGCTTCGAGACAACTACCATTT
>JAOEHX010021898.1:0-24033 GCA_025448015.1 Bolborhynchus lineola | reverse complement strand
CCCCTCAGCAGAGCAGTGCGGGCGCTCTCTGCACCCCGAGCTCCGCACCGCATCCTCCCCTCCCATCGGCTCTGTCTGGTGCCCGCACTGACCACCGCCGGGGCAGACAGAGCAGAGCTCGCAGACCGAGCCCGGGTCACACGGCAGCGCTCACCATCCCGCTCGCCTGCCCGCCAGAACTGCCTCGAGCCCGCCCTGTACACCGCGCTCCTGTTCGCCGCTCCCTGGGTCAGTTCTTACCCAGTCAGGTCCGGTGCCGCCTCTCCTGGCACCGCCCCTGTGAGTCAGCTCCTCGCGTCCGCTGAGCTGCCGCCCCTGGGCCAGCGCTGTCGAGGCCTTGAGGCTCCGTCGGTGCCCGCTGCTGCTCCGAGTTGAAGCTCCGGGATGCCGACCGAGCCTGCCCCCGAACAGGCGCTGCAGGCGTCCCCTCTCCCCTTATCATTATTATTGGTGGTAGCAACAGTGGTTTGTGTTATACCTCAGTTACCGGACTGTTCCTATCTCAACCCGTGGGAGTGACATTTTTTCGATTCTCCTCCCCATCCCTCCGGGAGCAGAGGGAAGAAGGTGGGGAGTGAGTGAGCGGTTCATGGTTCTCGTTGCCAACTTAAACTTGTCGTGGGCTTAAACCACGACAGTGAGAAGGGAAAAACAAGAGATTCAACAATGTAAAATATAAGCTATAAGGGGATATAGAAATAAATCTGTGGAAAAGTAAGCAGTTTTTATCAGGATCCCCTTAACAGTTAAACTGCAGTTTAAATGAAAAAGACTGCTTCTATATGAGAAACCCAGTATGTCACAGGTGACATATATCATTGATATGCAAGTATATAATGCCAAATTATAGTGATCAAAAGTACGAGAACTTTACTTAAGTGGTCTGTTCGATTAATATTTCTTTGCAATATGCAGTATTAACGATTCTTAGAACTATCCTAAACTGAAATGTGTCTGTTGTTATTTCATCCCGTTATTCTGCAGTCCGATGCTTGATCTACAACTTGTGATGTGTTGTGTTTTTTATTTGCATTACCAGATGATTTGATATTGCAGATAAATGGCAGTTGGGAGTCTGATTTTTCTGACATGTCTGACTGATGCATTTTATGTCAAATATAGTCAGTAGGACTAGGCCAGGAATATTCTATTTCATGATTGTTCTAACAGGCGATTAAAAGATGTGTTAAGACAGCTTTGTCACAGCCTTCCTTTGAAAGACAAACTGACTATATTCAGGCAGTGTACATGACATGTCAAGTTGTTGTCTTTCAAAGTAGTGGAAGGAATCACTTTCTTAATAGTTTTGGTCTTCACTATGAAATGAGCTTTCAATAAATGACTCCTTCAGTAACAGCATGGATGAGAAAAATCAGAAGATTAAAAGTCAGTGAATAAATAAAAGAATGCAAACATTTATTCACATATTCTTGTACTTTGGGTAAATTTTCAGCACTTTGTTGCATTTTAATTCACTGCATATAACTAACCTTTGCAAACCTTTATGTTTTGCCAGAAATAACAAGTGTCAGAACCTTGCATGCTCCAGTCTATTGTTTAAACAAAAAGGGGTGAATATATAGAGTTCTATAATCCATTACAACATGACATACTTTGCTGTTAATGCAGAACTTAATGTTAGTAGTTATACTTCAGATGATATATTGTTTGGACGTTAAATCCTTGGACTGACTTGTTAGGTAAGGACTAAATACTCAGAAGAATAAAGACTTTCTTGATGTGAGCCAGTGTTTTGGCCACAGTTCTGCACTTGCCTTACAAATCTTTGTTTCTAAACATCAAAGAGTGAATCAGGCACTTGGACATGCAGTTACTGAATTTTGCTCTCATAATTTAGTTTGCAAATGTGTATTACATTGGCATATACTAAGGTCAGGCCTTAACTTAGTTTTAAAAATACCTGTCATGGTAAAATGTTTGTCCTTCCAACATGAAACAAATTGTATGGATGTCAGTGGAAAAGTTCAGAGACATTTTGGTTGGTAAGTTTTACTGATAAAATCAGGATGTTGTTTACCAGAGGAGATGCTCCATCAAGGGATGCATTTTGAACTTAAAAGGAAACAAAGAATTCTAAGACTACTTAGGAAGTGCTAATGATGTGAAGAAGATCTGAAAGTCCTCAGGCAGCTGCCTCCTTGGAAACATGAGAAAACCTCATGTAAAGTATGTAAGTTTTAATGTTTATCTCTTTGTTCTCTTCTATTCTTTTCAACCTTTTAATGAACTGAAAATTAAAATTTTCCAGGATCCCCCATTGTAGTACAAACTTCTGTTTGTACTACAGTAACTTCTGTTTGTACTGCAATAACTAAGTACAAAATTCTGTTTGTAACCATCAGCTGCTTCATTAGCTGTGTGAGACTGTCCTGGATTTTATGAACAAATCCATTCTGGTTGAGTAAGATTACTGCTGGGCTATCACAGCTGCCAATAAAGAGTGTAGCAATAATATGCAAAATTCTTTGAAGTTTGGGGGGTTGTATGTGTGTTGATTTTGGGTTCTGGTGTTTGTTTATTTTTTTTTTTTTTGTTGATTTTGGCTTTTTGTTTGGGGATTTTTGGTTTTGGTGGGTTTTTTTTTTTTAGAAAATATACATGCCTTGTGATTTTTCTCACAGATTTATAGGCTTCGACTTAGTATTAGAAAGTGTGTGCATTGTGAAAGTTCATCTAAAGAAACAAATCCCACCCAGTTGGCTGTTATAGTAAGCATATCTGCATGTCATCATGTTGTTCTCCTGGTGTGTAGCTCATAGAAACACAGTCTGGTTTGGTTTGGAAAGGGCTTGAAGCTCATGCAGTTCCAATCCTCTGCCATGGGCAGGGACACCTACAGAGCAGGCTGCTAAAAGCTCTGTCCAACCTGGCCTTGAACACTGCCAGGGATGGGGCAGCCACATTACATTCTCAGGGTATCTGTGCCAGCACCCCAGCACCCTCACAGGGAAGAAATTCTGCTTTATATCTAACCTAAATTTCCCCCATTTAAGTGTACTTTCGCTGTGTTCAGCCAAAGGTAAATATTATGGTAGGCTGAGAGTCATGGTTTTTTTTTTTTGAAAATTACAAAGATTTGTGAACTAGTATAATCAGAACATTTCTGCAACTTTACCTGATAAAGATGTTCTAGTTCCTACTAGAAGTGCTGTGGTAATTCATAAAGTAAACTTTTAGCTATGATTCCATTTTCTATTGCTGAAAAGACTCATGGTGTTTAGAAATGTCAAAAGAGAAAGGTTCCTTCAGCTTTCCCTCCCACCCCCCGTTAAATCCCAGTTTAGATACTTCCATTAAAAATTTGTCCCTGTAATTTTCCTTTCATGAACAGAATTCAAAGTGCTGATGCTACAATTTTTTCAGTTTGGTAGAAATAAGCAGTTTGTGTTGACATAACATAGTCCTAGATGTAGAAAAGTGTAGGTATCTTTAGGTATGCAGTGGCTTGCTGTTTAAAAGGATATATTCAGCAGATGCACTGAGTTCTCTTAGGACCATTTAATAAATTTCATCTTGAGAGAGCCAAATTTATTAAACGGTCCTTTTCTGTGGGTCAAAAATAAATTTTAATCACAGAAAAAAAAAAAAAAAAACAACAAAAGAAAATAGGTACTTCCTGTCTGTTTTATGATTTTAATTCCATGATCTCTAGACTCAACTCATCTTAAATGGGAAACATAAGCCTGTTGTAGTATTAATTTTCTATTAAGAAAGAACAATGGAAGAAACTCTTAAACCTCTTAAAGTCACCTTTCTATAATTAAAACTTAGCATACGCAAAATAGCTTAGTGAGTGAGGAATTCCAGCTGATTTTCCAAAAAGGTAATGTAAGTGACCTTCCCTAGTTTTTGCTTCTCATTATTGAAGGTGAAAAATGATAAAGCAATCAAAAAAATGGTTAGAAGTATATACTGTCAAGTCTGATAGAAGTATCTCATTGGACAATTTTACTGCAATCTAACTGGGAGAATACAGCTACGGAGAACTGGGAGACATGAATAAAGTTAGCAGATACCATATTGTTTTAGAAAGGAATAAGTAGGTTTCTTAAAATATTTATCTTTTCTTGGATGGGCCATAAGCAATGCTGATGTAGCCACATATTGCTGAGATAGGTGATGTTGCAGGTTAGGCTGGTGATGGGCTGACAGTAGAAATGGCAAGGATTAAGGCCTGAAGGACTGTGGGCTGTTGCAATATGATCAGTGGCTGCTGCAGATTACTATGAGATTTATAAGGGTTTTCTTGGAGCACTCAAAGTTCAAACCTGGCAGCTGGGTGCATGAAGCGAATGTTTGCTCCTGTGATTTGAGACCAAGATGTTGATAAGCAGCAGTGGATTCAAACAGGGTTCATGGCAGGTATATATACAGTAGTGTATTATATGTGGGATGAGCAATTTATCAAAGATTCAGAGCTTGAGTTCAGACACTGAGATATCAATCACATGAGATTTGTATTGACAGGTGTTTGCCTTCTGCCTACAGATGAAAATCCCCTGTGAATGACTTCAAAGCATTGCACGTAAACCTGCTCTGCAGCACAAATATGAGTCACTGGCTTTTCTTTTCTGCTTTGTCATGAAAAGTATATTTTAAATATGCTCGTATATACTTTATACGTGCTAATGTGCATATTTAAATTTCAGCTGGGTGCATAGGTAGCTACAGTGTACAAAACAAGATTAATATTTTTTTTGTTGTTAAATCTGCTGTTTTTCTCAGGTATTCTTCTGAAACTATTTGGAGGGTATAATGCATTATGCTTGGTGGACACTAAACTTAAATATAAAGGAAAATTCAGATGTAGAGTCTGTGTGGCTTGATAAGAAGATTTCTATTCTTCCTCTTGCTCTTTCTCTTAGCAGGTATTTATGTCACTGTCTTGATTCCCCTGTGTTCTCACACACACCATTAATGAAGATGTAACTTTCTTTGAGCTCTCTAACTTTTCTTCCATCTTCAGACATCTTTGAACTGAACCCTTGTAGGCATTCTCAAAGGATAAAGGCACTCCAAAGTCCTTTTCATATCTTTATGTGAAGATACTTTATCTCCCTCTCATTCTTCTAATCTGGTCTATTACTATTATTCACACAGCAACTTTATCTGCTCTTGTGCCCAAGAGGAGGTAGATGACTGTAATTTTTCTGCAGCTTCCAATTCTACCCACTCCTGTTATGTCTCTAAGACTCTAAGGATTTTTCACTTAATTCTCTTTTCATGTATTGCGATCATTATCTTGACTTCATCCCCTTAATTACTACCATATATCTTTACTGAATATTACAGTCTGAAAATGAAACATAGAAAACCATTGTGGGCCTGATCCAAAAGTCTCAGTTCAATGTTGATCATTTGATTTGCTTTGTGGTGTGTCAAGGTTTAAGCCCAGCTATAACTCACGCAGTTCAGTCATTCACTCCCTCCTCTCTCTTCTCCCCTGCTCCAAGGGGGATGGGGAGAAGAATCAAAAGAATGTAACTGCCATGGGAGTTACCACCAATAATAATAATAACAACAAGGGAGAGAGAAGGGAAGAGACTACAACTGCTCATCACCCGCTGACCAATACCAAGCCCAACTGAGCAGTGATCCCCCTCTTCTGGGGAAAGAAGTTTTTCCATCCTGGACATGATGTGCTGACGTGTGGTATAGAATGCCCCTTTGGTCAGTTCGGGTCAGGTGTCCTGTCTCTGCTTCCTCCCAGCTTCCCCCTGCTCCCTGGCAGAGCATGAGACTCAGAAAGTCCTTGGTCAGACATTTGAGCAACAACTAAAGACATCAGTGCTGTTCAATGCTGTTCCTAGGCCAAAAGTCAAAAACACAGCACTGCACCAGCTGTCGAGAAGGAGAAAAAATGACTACTACTGCTGAACCCGGGACAGGTGGATTTAGAATTGCAGGTGATCATTTCCCTTTGAAACGACTTTTCAACTAAAAATAGAGTAGCTTGAAAAAGGCTACTGAAAAAGTTATGATGTTATTTTCTGGATCAGTCTTGAAGTTCTTTGTTCCAGTAAATCCCTGGAGGCTGGATATCTAAAGGAGCTTTGGATTAGCTATCTGAAACTAATGGCATTAAATCAATTGCTACAAGAATATATTTAGGCTGAGCATTAATAATATGGGAAGCTGGATGACATGATGATGGAGCATTGGCCTGGGATTTGAGAGGTTTGGACTGCATTCTTAGCTCAGCCAATAACTTGCCTGATGACCTCAGGAAAGTCACTTTACTTACTTTTGCCTTATTAAAAAGTTCCATGTGAAAAGTGCTTTGAATTCCTCTGATGTCAAGTGTTGTAACACCACCACATATATTGCAACCATGTAGGTGAACCCTATTAAATGTCAAGAAAGAAAGTGGTGAGTGCCTTTGAGTAAAGAACCTTTTCTGGAAACTGCTTGAGCCTTCTGTCAAATCTATATCTCTGCAACAGTTTCATGCAAGAGGTGGAAGGACTGTGAAGATGCCCAGAGGTTTTCTGTATCTTACAAATAGCCCTTTGAGATGATAAGACTGGTTTAATAATGACATATCATATCACATCATATAAGATGTGAAGAATACTTCAAGTGGGCTCCTGCAGGAGTTTATCCTGGTTATTGCAGTAGTCAGCCTTTTCATTAGGTTCCAAAATGTCATGCCAGGAAGGACTAGAGAGAGTATCAATGATGATGGAGAGTGCTGGTCTACTGTTTTAGATAGCAATTTTATTGATAGGTATCACTGAGGAAGCTTCATGCCATTTCTTTTTTTATGGATCAGAGTTCAACTGTCAGTAGGAGTATCAGCTACACATTACCTGTCGCAAAAAGGCAGCATTTTGGGCTACAGCAGAAGAAGAAACCATCAGACAGAACCATGTAAGGTTTGATTTTTCAAACTGGTTGGACTTGGTCTCTTCACTGGGCATTTAAGAATGAGGTGAATCAAATGGAACCATTAAAGGTCATCTGTGGGAAAGCATGGAGGTTTTATGAAGTGCCAAACCCTGGGAAAGGGCAAATACAATCTTTATCTCTAAAAGAGAAAAAAAAGGAGAATCAAATGAATTAAAGACCAATCAACTTTCCAAGAAAAAAAATACTGACAAAGCATTCAATCACTTGTAAGGGAAAGAAAATGAAACCAAACAAAAAAAAAAAAAAAAAAGAGAGAGACAAGAAAGTATGAAACAACAAATGTGTCAAAAGCAGAAAAGCAGATTACCTAAGTTTCAAACCAAGTTTTTTCTATGAAAGACTACAGCAGCTATAGGAGAACTAACCAGTGTTCTCTCCTTCTACATGTACATGCACATGTTCGTGTACTACACAGCAGCTTCAAAAGTAAACTGGGAAAAGTGTGTCTAATTAAACTGCCCTAAGATTGATACAAGGCTGCCTGGAAAGCCATGTTCACAGAGAGATTATCAATGCTTTACTGCCAAACTTTCCAAATTTTTACTGCCCAAATTGCCAAACTATCAAGCAGGATTCAGTGTACATTGGCTGCAGCAGCACTCAATGTTTTCACTTAGAACTTGGATGTTGGGGCAGAGGCTGTGCTTCGTAAATACACAGGCAATGCCACCCCAAGCAGCTTCAGGCTTGTTGCAAAAAGCCAAAAATGTGAAAACTTGATAATTTGGAGAAATGAACTGAAGAATAGAGTGGAGTTGAATAAGGACAAATATGAGATGCTGAATATGTACAATGATTACCAGCTGTGTCAGTTCAGAGTGAATCGGGTGGCAGATCTGCAAGCGAGAAAAAAAAGGGCCTTACTGAGCATCACTAGTGGATTGGTGGAAATGCTGTCAAGCTGTTGTGCAAAGTACAAGCATCAACTGGATGCACAAGAAGAAACATGCCCTGCAGGATAAGTGAAGGTACTTGGTCAAATCCTATGTCTATTTCCAACATTGTGCTTTGCTGGGAATGAGGCTGGAGAATGGCAAGTGAAGGCAATGAGAAGGACTAGTAGTGAAGATTTAGTGAACTTGTGTTATTTCATCTAAAAGAAAATACATGGGTGCTACATGATAATTGACTTCAAATTCAGAAGAGACTGCCTCAAAGGTAGAGAATAATTTTTCTCCATGTCCAAGTGAATGAGACACGAAGTCATGAGCTAAACCCAAAGCAAATCATTTAGATTAGACATGGAGAAAAGGTTTCTAACACTACCCGTAGTTCAGTGCGAGCACAGATTGTGCACTCTCCCTAGACAGTCTCCATAACTGGAAATTTTTCAGAACAGGTTAGACTAATGTCTGAGTGATTGTTACATAGCTCAGCCCTAAATCATCCATACTGTTCTCAGTCCTGCTTCTCTTTGGAAGGACAGACTAAAAAAGCTACCTGGGTTGTGGCATTTTGGGCTTTCATTCTAGTCATTTTGATTTTTTATTTCTGGTTTATGTTCTGTCTTCTACTTCTGTTACTACCTTAGTGTAATTTCTGTACAGCTAGTCTATGATAGTTTCATTAGAAGTGGAATGTAAATAAAAGTGTTGAGAAGAATATATTAATGTTTGTAAAGTACTTTATGAGCCTCGCCTGAAAGGCAGTATATAAGCACAAACATTTCTATGGGAAATCAATGAATAAAGTAGTAAACCAAATTGAATAACAAAATGACACAAACACCCCAAAAGTGCTATACTATGCACATAAACCCCATAAAAAATATATTAACCTTAAATAATAACAGCCCATTTTCAAGAGGTTTTCTTTTTTCATTTGCCAAAGTTCAGACAATTAATCAGACCTTTGTAATCAAAAGGAAAGTTTATTATTGCCTATTCATATTGCAATCCTAGCATTTGAGGTGATTGCATACTATATATAAACACATCCCTACTATGTAATCATTTAAAGTGCTGCCAACAGTGTATAGGTAGTTCAAAATGAACACTACAATGCAAAACATTAATAGCATTCCATAGTATGTCACATCACAGGACAGTCTAATCTGTCTAATCTGTTCCTGAAATAAATTTGACTTACTCATTAGTAAGATGATGAAAAATGATTACTGTGAACTATTTTCTTTTACATCAAATAAGGGATAATCTTCCCCTCAAGGTTTTGTGGTTTTGGGTTTTTTTTTAATCCTTGAAGAAAAATTATATTTTGAAGAACATGGTGTTTTTAAAGCAGCTATGATTACTCAATCACACTTGAACCCTATGTCATTGCTTCTGTTGGGTTTACTTAATCAGTTAATTTTAATGTGACCTATTCCACTTCACAGTAAAGAAATATGAATTTTCTGTTTCTGAAATGCAAATTGTTTCTCTGGTATGGGTCCAGCTGTCTTTGGATAGTTAAAGAAGAACAAAGATGTACATGAGTTAACTGAAGAATTTTTTTAGCTGCAAAATTAATGAATAGTTCAGGCAACAGGGTTTGAGGGAAAACGTAAAGGATCATAGCTTAAAATGAGCAAATTCATTAACCAGAAGGTAGACCGACAGTCAACAGTTGCTTGTTCATTGATGTTTATAGGATATATAAAAATACATCCCACCACAAATAAAAATCCTGTGAACAGCCTGTTCTTTTCCTTTCAGAGCCAGGCAATTCAAATTTGCACTTTCTATAACACCAATCCCAACTGTAACTAGAAACAGCTCTAGATGCAGCAGCAAGTTAAGAAGGACATCAGGAGGGGGTCATAGAGGTAGTTTATGAGATGAATTAATGAGAGTTAATGATGTATTCTATATTTACAGCTTGTTTTATCTAAGGCTCTTGGAGCAATTTATAAACATTCCCGTGCTGCTGTAACAGAAGAAAGTTGTGCCATGAAATTCTCAAGAGTATGTTAAGTCCAACTGATACAGTGTAATAACTAGGCATCTAATGACCAAGTCACCTTAGAAAAGGAGACTTCAACACCTGAATTTTTATGACTTTATAAGCATTCAGATGTTTTCAATGCCTCCTAATTTACTTAATGCAAATTTACTTGATTCTGTTCTCTCACCCAAGTGGGAGCTGTTGGAGCCAACAAAGCATAAATCTGCTGAGAACTGTCAGCATCATGAGAAGGTCTTTTGCCCTCCTGCATGGGAAGAAATGGGTCAGTTGCATGTGTTCATCAAAGAAAATTTAAAGATTTTCTTTTAAATGAAAATTCATAGAACCACAGAATACCTTGGGTTGGAAGGGACCTTCAAAGCTCATCTAGTCCAATCCACTTGCAATGAGCAGGGACATCTTCAACTAGATCAGGCTTCCTAGAACAACATCCAGCCTGGCCCTGAATCTATAAGCCCAGTGGCTGTGGCATAAACCAAAAGCAAAGCCCCACTGCATGCTAGGGGAGGGCAACCTAGAAGGTAAGAAAGGTCTGTTGGTTCTTGGTAAAGGGAAAAAGGATTAAGTGAAAGGATTGATGTGGAGCAAGGTTTTTTTACCTATGTGTAGAAGCACTGACCAAACACAAACTGGTTACAGAACTTTCAGGACTAGGTTCAAGAGTGATCAGCAAGCCAAGAGGTGCTAGTGGTGCAAAAAAGAGTGAGGCACAGGCAGTGCCTTCACAACACAAGTTCTGTAGCAGTTTAAGTGGATTTACTGGTATACTCTCCAAATTTAAGCCTGGATCTTGCTGACATTTGGATCTCAGCAGTCAGGACTCCATGCATGTTTTAGAACAATGGCACAGATACATACTCTGCACATAAAAGGAAAGATGGGATATTTTACGATCTTAGATCTGAGTAGACATTTCATCACAAGTCCTAAACCAAGATTTGTTGCAACTGTCATCTGAAAGGTGGGTTTCTTCAACAAATGTCATATCACTTGAGGGAAAAAGGATTGTCTCTTGAATGAACCAGAATGATGATTCCCGGGACTGTTTCTTAAGGCTGTACAGAGCTATGGACCAGACCACTACTTTTTGGTTAAAATTTCTTTGAAGTATCATAATGGCATAATGAGTGAAAGCAATGAATTGTGGGAGCACAGTTGGGATCTCAGCTGATGAAAATAGGCAGAAGGGGTCCGTGCTGTTTGAGGAAGCTTCCCAAACACTTAGGCTACTTAAAGTGAAATATAGTAAGACTTCTTGGCAGTATTTGGTGTTGCGCACTGATGTAGAGAACACATTCTCAGTACTGATGGTTTTATGGTTTCAAATAGTTCACTGCAATACAATTTGGCTGGTTCAGCAGATATTGGCTCACGACTTACTGTATTACATCATGTTTGTACCAGTTCTTGCTTTTTGGGATTTAGCTGTAGTTTCTGTCCTCTATCCATTAAAGGAGAGCAGGAAACTCTGAAGATTTAAGTGATCATGAATCAGCATCACTGTCTGGAAGCTTGAAAGTTGCTAACCATTGCCTGAAATGGGATAGTCTCTTCAAGAAAGGGGCTAGTTGTCAGACATCTTCATGTGTAGGCAGAAGACCAGATTCAGTCTATCATTTGTTCAGTAGGTTAGAGTAGAGATGTTTGGGAAGAAATGTGGGGCAAGGGCTTTCTGACTTCAGCATTTCCTGACATGTCTGATTGTGAGTCTGAATACTTCATCCCAATTCTTAAATAAGTATTGATTGATTTCTCTATGATCCCCTGTGATAATCTGTAAATGATCATAAAGTCAGCTTGATCTGGCTCTGTTTTAACCATCAAGTGAAAGAATCAGAATTAAATGTCTTAGCTAAAAGCCCTCTTCTGAACTTCATTTATGCTGAGAACACAACCAAAATTGATTATGATGGTGTTAATCTATTCCTCAGGTGTTAGATCCAAATCCAAGATGCACCATTATCTTTCAATCAGTAACAATGACAAATGGGGGAATACACTGTGATTTCTTAAACTAACAGGCTATTTATCTGCATGTTCCTTTGACTCAAATAACATTAAAGCTCAAAAAACCCAGGAGTCTGTGCTTAATATCTCTAAATCAACCAGGCCACCATCCTTCTGAGTAAAGACAGTTTTGCAGTTAAATCAGAAATGTTTTTATGAAATATCAAACATCCCTGTCAATACACTTTGCCTAGTCCTTGCTTTAATTCCCAACAGAGTAAAATAAGGTGTTCCTATTTGGTAATATTTGTATCAGACTTAAAGTGAATCACAGTACTACATCACAGTCTGGTTTTTTTTTCGTTTTTTTTTTTTCTATTTCCGAGTTCCTTTGTGTTGTTGACAGAACTCCATTTATTCCGAGTTCCTCTGTCAGGATTCTCTATTTCCAGCACTCAGATGTGATGCTCTTCCTACTCTCCTGTGGAACCACATCCTAGTGCAGTTTTTCCAGTAAGAGGAAAAGTGGAGAGCAGAAGAGCCACACTTTCTCCTACTGCAGGCAGAACTGAAAAGTAAAGTATTATGCCTGGGTTAGAGGGAATGAATTGACTTTACCTTGTTGTTCGCTCCTCAGGCTCCTTCCCTGCCTGTGCAGCTAGAGAGCTGTCATTAGTATGGCATTAACTAGTGCACATCTAAAGATTATCACAGACTTTTTTCTCTTTTTTCAATTTCTTTCTAGAGCCACTCTTAAGAAAATAAACCCCCCGTTATTGTTTCACTTTAGTGTGTGTACCGGTAGATGGTGCTAGCAATTGCTCTATTCACAATGGTGTCTCATAATCTCGACATTTTAAGAAAAACAATGTTTTATGACAGCAGCAAGAATTACTTCTCTTTCTGAATCTATATTCTGTCAAATAATTTATTTTCGGTCCTGCTGAAGTGCCATCACTTTCATTTAAGCTAAAGATCTTCTGCAGCAGTCAGCTCCACGAAGGTTCTCACCTCCCCAGCAGCAGTTTCACATAAACCTGAGATTAGCAGAGAAGCTGCTGAAACAAAAGATACTCATTAACTACAGCAAGGGTCAGGTACAGAAGGCTGATGCTAGATGCTTCAAAAAGAAGGCTTCAAGGTGCACGGAAGAAATGCAGACTTCTATTAGGAGTGACTGCCGCCTGTGCTAACTTGCATGCTTCCCAAAACAGGAATTTGGCAATGATGCTGGGCAGCTTCCACGCGGTTCTTCAGCAGAGGTGGAGCACAGGCCAGGGAGACGTACTTCAATCAGAGTTACAGGGCAGGAGACTGATGATCATCAAGCTTCCTAATGGTAGATAGTACTCTTGGGAGGTGAGTTAGGAAGCCTAAGACCTCTCCCGTACATCAATAAGATCTAAACTGGCTGTGACAGGATCTTTCTGTGACATGCTAGGAAGGTGCTCAGCCAAGTCCTAATGTTAAATTCTCCTCAGTTTTAATGTCCTAAACCAAATGAAGGAGCTAAAGCCACCCTTTCACCAAAATCACGTTCTTTCACTTACTGTTTGTATAGGTGAAAAAAAGGCAGTATGATGTACTGGAGCCTGCAGCTCCAGTTCTGAGCCCTGAGCACTCAACAAACACAAACTGCAGGCATTGGCAGAGGAATGGCTGAGGAGGTGATGAACGAACATGGATCTTTGTTCTGATAATCAGGTCATTTTGAAGAAGCAGGCATTTAGCACCAGTCTCTGTTCCCTACCCTGGTGTTATAGTATTCTAGTGTACACTGAGGCAATGTCTGAGCACATGAATTTCACATAGTCACTGGGTCTTCAGAGACCTTATGAGCTTAGCAGAAATGGTAGGAAAATATGTCATTACCATTTTACAGGTGAAGTTTCAAACTGTAGGCAGATGGAGATTGAGGTGGGAAGCAAGTTTTCCTGTCTCTCAGTTTTGGCATCTAAATCAAAATCCTCCTCTAAGATAACCACAACTCTAACTACTGTATCTTCATGAAAATGTATTAGGTGCAGTTTGCTAGCTTGATTTTTCAAACTGTGTGGTATTTAGCAGCACTCTGATGTTCTGAGATTACTCCCTGCTCGGCATTACTTAGAATCATAGAATGTTTTGGTTTGGAAAGGACCTTACGATTATCTAGTTCCAACTCCCCTGCCATGGGCTGGGATGCCTCAAAAGCTTCTTATTGAAATTTCTGAAGTGTTAGGTTAGGATCCTAGTTTTAGACACAAATTTTCACTTTGGAAATTGTGGTCAGAAAATATACAGACTTAAAAAAAAAAACCAAAAACCAACAAACAACCAAACAAACAAACAAACAAAAAACTATTATCCTGGCAAGTGAGTTCTCCTCCTAATTTTAACCCTGGCAAGATTTTAATTGCTCTTTCTTCCCTCCCAGGGAAAGGATTCGCCAAAGATATAAAGCACTATTACTGTCAGATCATATGTATGACATGTATAATTAAGGGTATGGAACAAAGTGATAAAACCTATCCTGAAAATCCTAACTCTTTTATGAAGCTGCTTCCTGTTTATATGAAATCAGTTACTTCAGGGCAAGAAAACAGTGCCAGTGCTGCAGATTGCATCTGAACTGAAACATTCTGGACCCTCTAAAAGAATCACAGGCTCATGGCTTTCCTTTGGCCTGCATCTTCACTTCCCTGTCTTCAATAGCTGCTTGCTGGAAGTGTGTTGAAGTGACCATTGCTCTGCCATACAGCATCAGAAACGTCACATTGCATTGCATTCCTGAAACACAATGTGATGAAACCAATCAGAAACAAGCGGTTTATATGGCATATTTGAGAGGTGCATCAGCAAATGTGAACTTGATATTTTCTTGATGGGTTTCTAAGAAAGCAAATTATGTTTTCAATGCCTACTTGAAAGCCATATTATAAGTCCTTCATCTTTAATTAGCAGGTATTCATATAAAGAATCAGAATATAGAATTTGGATAGTTGATGATTATATGAATTTAGATTATTTTTTATAATCAAATCTTAATCTGGAAATCTTTGTTTTCCAAGTTGCTTTGGTGAAAAGCAAAGGAGAGTTTTCTGATTCCCCTGGAGAGCTAGAAATAGATCCCATTTAAAGGTCAAGTGGCACATAACCAGCTCCTGTAATTGTAGGTGAAGGTGTAGGTGTAGGACCTTTATTCAAAAAGGAATTCAGGGAAATCACTTACACATAGAAAAACTATTACAGAGAAACTGAAAAATATTATCCATCAGAATAATTACTTTATCAGTCAAGGAGTCAAGATACCAAGTTCCATATGGGGAGCCTTAAGTTTGAAATGGCCTCCATCTACTGAATAGTTTCATTCATACAACCTAAATGTGCCTTGCAGACAGCCCAGGTGCAATCATGAAGATTAATTGGAGAAGAAAGACACATATTAAGGTCTGGTAAATGAAGAAGCATGCAGCCTATAGGGTAAAAATGTGTTAGGAAGTACTTTATTTGATCTACTAAAACCTATTCAGCCTCTCATAATTTTACTGTGGGCCCTTACTGAATCACAGAATGGTTGAGGCATCTCTGGAAGTCACCCTGTCCAGCCCTCCTGCCCAAACAGGGTCTCCTAGAGCACATTGCTCAGGATTGTGTCCAGACCACTTTTGAATATCTCCAAGGATGGAGACTCCATCATGGGTACACTATGATGAGGCTTTTTGAACCACGTATCAATCACATACTGATGATACACTCACTTTTTGCTGACATGGGAGCTGCCAAAAAAGTCTAGTTAGTAGCATACAAGGGCACAGCCTGAGCAGAGCTCTCTGGCACAGTAATAAAGCTGTGCCTTTGGGTATCCAGATTCTGTTAGAAATTACTTTTAATACTTGACAGATAGTATTTGTTTAGAGAAATAAAATAATCACAATGTTCTTTATCCCCTTTAGGCAACAGAACGTTTTGGCTTGCATCTCGGGAAAAAATGGAAAGTTTTAAGAACTTCATTTTTCAAATGACTAGTTTGAATTGTTCTTTTGGCATTGATACTAATATATGCACTACGGGTATGCCAAGTATTCTGCATGTCAGGATATCATGACTAATCTTGGAAGGGAGGAGTCCTTTTCAGAGAAGGCTCTAGGAAGTTGAATTGTCATTTGAAAATTCTCTGTATTTCAGTGGTGTTGGGTATGATATGGAAGGCCAACAGAGGCAGTGCTACAGTTTGGGATTGATACTCTCTCTGGACCATAGGACTCAGACTCTTGGAAGAAGTACCATTGTCCATTCTGTGAAGTATGACTGATAAAAATTCCTGACATCGGAGTGAGTTACATAAAGGAGATGCCACTCACATTCTTTCCTTTCCTACATGACCTAACTGCATGGAAAACTGTTTTACCTACAGTTAGGTAAAACTGGAAAACAGTTGTCAAACGGCATCTGATGTTTAGTATTTGCTGGTTTTATTGTTTAGTGTTGCTGTTCGGTAGTAGATGTACAAGTAGGTTATGTGAGCCAAAAGGAACATTTTCTGATGCTTCATGCAGGCACAGTGGAGAAGTCAGAGAAAGTCCACTCCACCCTTAAAATCTCAGTTCATGCACTGTTCTTCTGAAACCCAAGAGGTTTTGCTAACCCACTGTGTTTAAACTCAGGATTTACTCTGTCATCAGAGTTCGAATTTGTTCTTTCTTCTGTCCTGAAAATGACACTGTTCCATGAAACTACAATCGCTTATGGAGAAGAATATCTTCTTCAGATGTGGAAATTAATGGCATTATGAGACTTTAATGTAAAATACACAGGACTGCTTGAGAAAAAAATATACTTTCACAGACTTATTTTAGAGCCAGTACATTGAAAGCCTTTATCTTTGTGGCTGAAGAGACATGTTTTACCTATGTTTTCTGAGGCAAGTATTCAATATATTTTTATTTCTGACAGAATATAGGCAAAATAAGATCTGGAAAAGCATTTTTATAATGACTGTAATTCAGCCATCTAAAAAGAATTTATGCAGGTTCTTTCTATTGCCTATTGTTTCTGTGTTTCGCTTTTAGTTTTTTCCTGAATGAGCTAGTAATTTTTCCTGTGTTTGGTAAGGCTACTATTTCACTGTAAGTCTGACATGAAAAAAGTACTTAGAAACATCTGCTCTGTTTTTTTATTTAATTAACAATTAAGTGCTTCCCTTTTTTGGTGGTTAACATAGCAACTTCAGTTGACCTCATTATTCTATTCAAAGAATGTGAGTACTTTAATTACACCACTGCCTTTCTCCTCAGATCATTTTAAGATGATGTAGTTTCAATTTGCATAGCTTATCCTCATATTATACATATTTTCTATCTGAGGTTCCACCTTATTAACAGCTGTGCCACTTCACAGTGCTTCATGATGCTATTAGACCTCCAGGTTACAAGAACAGAATTCAGCAGACAGATTTCAATTTCCTTACCTGTAGGAACAGGGCTCTGGATACCAGGGAGTCTTATTTCTCCTCATTCTTTCAGACTCTAAGTCTTTTATGCTAGGTACTTCATCTTTATTCCAGACCAGTATAGCAGATGAGCAAAGTAATTGTAAAGTCTTTTTATACAGGGCTTCTTTTCCCTCCTTGATGTCTACAGTTTATAGCATACATCAATGTGTGGTCATAATTGTACAATGTACAAAACAGCAGTTTTCCACTGAAATAAGATAAAATTCTTGACTTGGTTCACACCAGAGCTCAAACAGGGGGGAGGTTGGTATATGTGATGGACCAGGCACACAAATGGGGTTCAGAATGAGGAGCTAGAGCATTCCCACTCTGCAGCAACACGTGCACTGTCAGGGGCAAAGGATGACAGTTACCAAGCACAGTGAACTGACTCCAGCCACTATCTGCTCCACTTGTCCTGGTGAAAGCACAAAACTATTCACAACTTCTCACACTATTCATCCATTACTACAGAAAAGCTTAAGAGCCCTTCTTCTGCCTACTTCCTTCACCATCCTCATGCTAGAGTGCCTTTTAAGCTACAATTCCTGGAACTGTAGATAAGTAATTTCTTGCAGGAGATGAGATTGAGGATTTGTAGTGTGAGCTACCAAAGGATAAAAGAGGTGGTAGCAGTTCCTCCTTCTGCTAATTTGTGAAATCTAATCATCCACGTCAGTCTTTGATAGCAGTCTGGTTTGCTTTGGCAGCAGTTCAGATAAACCAGAATATTTTATGTGCAAATGACCTTTTTGCTTAAGCAAGGAAAATGGATTCAATATCATGGAATCATAGAATGGTTTGGGTTGGAAAGGACCTTAACATCATCCAGGTCCAATCCTCTGCCATGGGCAGGGACACCTTCTACTAGAACATGTCACCTGTGACTGTCCAACCTGGCGTTCAACACTGCTGGGGTGGTGCATTTACCACTTCGGGAAACTTGTTCCAGTGTCTGACCACCCTCACAGTAAAGAACTTCTTCTTTACATCTAACCTGAGCTTACCCTGTGTCAGTTTAAACCCCTTGTCCTGTCACTACAGTCCCTGATGAAGAGCCCCTCTTAAGCATCCTTGTAGCCCCCTTCAGATACTGGAAGGCTGCTCTGAGGTCTCCACTCAGCTTCTCTTCTCCAGGCTGCACAGCCCCACAAATATATTTGTTTCATATTGAACTGATAAAATTTATGATTCAGTTTTTGAACCAACTTTGTGGTACTGAGGACAAAATGCTAAGCGGTGCAGTAAAGAAGGTTACTCTGAAGTTACAATTCATGCCTGATTGATTGCTAGGAAATGCTGGTATGAAGAGTGAACTTTTAGTCACTGGACACCTTTCTAGTGACTTTCTGTGCCCTTAATTCCATGTGCTGTGGGCATGTATGGGTTTCTTACTGTATGAGGGTCTGACTTGTTTCCTTCTCCCTTATGTTTTAGATGCATAATGAAATTAGAGATCTAATAAAAGAGCATGAGAATATATATCTGAATATCATAAAATACAGTCTCAGTAGCAAGCCCTTAGGGGATATTTATTTATGTATGTTTAAGATCTGCACCCTGTATGTGTTATGTGGCTTGTAGGGAAAAAATACATATTTATACATAATGAGGTAGTGCACAGTACGTACAAGCAGATATGCTAGAAATCAAACCAGGAAATAAAGTAATTCCTTATACTATTCTCAGCAGTGTGCTGGGAATATATGGTTTCCTAAATTATATCCAGGCATCTCCAGTAGATATATTAATTAGATGTCTCATATAAAACTTCACTGTCTATGCAAAACCTCAGGATATAGCACTATAAATGAAGCTTCACTGATTAGTTTGGTTTTTTTTTAAAAAAAAAGCATAGTTTTGTGTTGCAATATTTTCAATTTATTTTCAGTTTTCAGTATAAATAATAATGAGCAAAATGTTGTTTCTTTAACATCACTTTTCTTTTGTTTGCTTCCCCCCTTCAGACAAGCAACCAAGGCAGCATCGTGGGAAGATGAGCTAACTAATTCAAAACAATAGTCCTTGTAAGCACGCTGTTAGCTATGTACAGTACCTTCAGGAGGCTTGTGTAGAAGGAAAGTAGATGATACATTTGCCTGCAGAATAAATATTGGGTTAGTGTTTTTTGGGTGTTTTTGGTGTTTTGCTTTTTGTTTGGTTTTGGGGTTGGTTTTTTTTTTCCTATTATGCCCAGTATTGATTTAAGTGAAAAAACCCTTGCTATAAAAAAAACAAACATAAATGGCTGGGAAGAAGAGAGGGAAAAACATCCCAATATGCTTCCAAAGAACTAAAATGCATTATTAGCTGATAATGCAGGAGATTTTATTTTTTCCCTCACTCTCCCTCTTCCCCTGCCTCCCTCATCACAATTAACTACTTATGAAGCATTGTCAGTTTGAGAGCCCTGGAGACAAAATGTAAGAGTGCATGGGCCAAACCAGTATTAGATACCTGCCTGTTAAGATGCTTCAACTAGGAACAGAAGTGATCATTTTGGAAGTATGTCACCTCAAATCATTAATCAGACACACTCAGCCCATGACTTCCCTTCTGAGTTGTCCAACAAGGACACCTTTCTATCAGTTACTACGTCTGCTGCCATCAAAGAAGGTTTGGTGATGTGAATGTGTTGTTATTTACAACTAAGTGAAGGTAAACATTTTTTTCTGAATTTAATTTCTGTTTCTTTTGTTTTTCCACGTTTTTGTGGCTGCCCCATCCCTGGCAGTGTTCAAGGCTAGGTTGGAGCAACTAGTGGAAGCTGTCCCTGCCCATGGCAGGGTTTGGAACTGGATGAGCTTTAAGGTCCCTTCCAACACAAACCAGTCTGTGATTCTGTGATTTTAACATAGAATTAGAACATCATTATAAACAAAAATACCCATGGCTGTCTATAGCTCTCTAGCTCCCTCTCAGAACACCACCAGAGGACATCAGAAGGATAAAACAAAATATTTTTAGATGTGGTATTTCTGTACCCTACCAGAATATAATGGAAAGATTGGTTCTGATGAAGATTATTTAGTCATACTTGTACATATGTGTACATGTGCATATTTGATCTCTTTTCTCCAATATGATGGAAAACAGAATCATTAGTAAATATTTTTTTCATTACATGAAAGCTGCAGGTAGGATAATAGATTTAGTTCGTGTCCTGTAAAACCTCTAACAGAATTAATTCAGTTCTTTCTTTGGAGTATACAGTTGCACTGGTAGATCTAATTAAGTGGTTCATCTTAGTATATAGAAGCTTTTACAAATACCCCCTCTGTGCTGGAAGAGACAGGTAGTTTGAGTGTCCCATACAACAGCATGTGCTCAGCCTCCTCCTGCAGCCAGAAGTGCCCCTTCAAAGAATCGCAGAATGGTTTGGGTTGGAGAGGACCTTACGATCATCCAGTTCCAACTCCCTGCCATGGGCAGGGGGATGCTTCACCCTAGACTGTGTTGCCCAAGGCTCTGTCCAGCCTGGCCTTAAACACTGTGAGGAATGGGTACATGAATCCTTCTGCAAGTGCCCGGGGCTCCACAAGGCCCTACCCATGGCCCACCAGGATGCAGACCACCAAATGCATTTGCAGCGTGCTAGAAGTTTTTCCAATCATATTTCTCTTCACCATGTTCTTCTTCCACTGATGGGCTCTCCTATCGATATAAGCTGTCAGGCAATGAGATCATGCTCCTTCAACAGGCCTGTGATGGGAGTTACAATGCATGGTCCCGAGTTTTATAGATTACAGCCATCCTTCTTCATTCAACTGAAGTCTGTGGGTGCTATAGAAAATCAGACCCATAAGAGAAAGCGAAGTGACGTCTGTTTGTACCTTTCACTGCTTCTTGAGTGTTTGCATGGATTCTAAGATTCAGGCCAATGCAAAATTTCCCACCATTTTTTTTTTTCCCCCTACTTAAAAATAGTCCTTTTAGAATGACAGGCTTTTTCCTTAGAAAATGACTTTGTTCCACCAATGTTTTTGCACAACCATCTCTGCTGCACTGAAATAGATACAAAATTGTTCCTACATTCAGCAAGAAGCTGTTTTAAATTCAGTCCTGGTTCCAGAGGTGCGATAAACATTCATTTTGATCAGTTTAAAAACATGGCTGCTTTTACTAAAAGCAGTGTCTGGGGTGATTTTGTTTTGATTGTTCAACACTGTTGGTGTTGAAAATAGGTATGTCAGCATTTGAAAGATGGTTCTCAAGCACTCAGATTTTTTTACCAGCAAGAAAAATTCTCATTAACAAGCAATTTTAAAAAGCTATAACATTATTTTTTTTTACTATTAAGCATATAGAGTGGTTATATTTCCAGCAAAGAATGAATTAATGGAAAATAAACTTCTGTTATGCACTAGTGCCACAGCATTGCAACATAATGTATGTGAGGCTGATTACAATTCAGCCTCTCAACAGGATTATACATGATCAAAGCTTCTACAGTGGGAACTATGTAACTTAAATGATTGAAAACAATCTTAATGTTTAAGTTTTTCTTTTTCTTTTCTTTTTTTTTTCAAATCTTGTTTCTTGTTAAACTAAGAAAAACAAGTGTCAGCCTATATACCTTCCAGAACAGGCAGACCTGTTCAGTGTCACATCCACTCAATACACAGCCAGCTCAGCAGCACTTAGGAGCATGTGGCTGGTAAGATTAACCATATAAGCCTAAAAATCTCCATCCTTTTTGATGTCTAAGGACCAGATCAGCACCAGGTAAGCTCAAGGCAAAAAAAGCCCTCCTCTGAAGGAAGGCCCCAGCAGGTAGGAGAGGGCTCTCACACTGGGATGGGTAGTACTTTCATCCAGGAGCAAGGCTGAGCTTGTCCACTTTCCACACTCCAAGACTTCTCTGAAGTGATAATTCACTGTAGAAGGCCTGGTACCTGAAGTAGGTATCCACTGCTATCAGCACATACCAAATGATCAAACATCTCCCAGAGGACTCTTTCAGATGTTAGCTTAATGATTTTAAGTCACCAAAATGTCTTCTGAATTTCTATGTTCATGGGAATGTCAATGTCTAACAAAATTATGAACTTCTGAAAAAAATATTTATGAGATAAAGAGATAGTACTGAACCTCTTATGAATTGTTAATAGTCATCAAAAAAAAAAACCCAAACTCAAACCCAGGAAATCAAGAGCAGGTGTTTGGTTTTGATACAGAGCTTGTTAAAACAATCTCTCTCTCTTGCTTTTCCTACAACCCAACATAAACGTTATATCACTGCAGCAGTGTTCAGTACCTCATAACTTTCTAGAAGGCCTCATATACATGTTGGTTAATGCTCTGAACAAAGCCAATGTCACTAATCTTACATACAGTCAATAGATGTGGCTGAGGAAAGAGAATCAAACCTGAGTAGGAAATCTGCTTGCAAGGGGTATGAATAGAAAAAACACATACAGGAACGATTTAAGTAACTGCTTCCTTGAAGAGAGAATACTGTAGTCAGGAAAAAGTTCAAAACCAGTCTACACAGTGCTGTTAGAGATGTGAAAAAATAGAATCATTGAACGGTTTGGGTTGGAAGGGACCTTCAAAGCTCATCTAGTTCCAACCCCCACCCCTGCAATGAACAGGGACATCTTCAACTTGATTAGGTTGCTCAGGACCACATCCAGCCTGGCCCCTTCTATCCTTTCCTAATCTCCTTCCCACTCCTCCCTTCAATTTCTTCCACTATTTTGATGGAGGCAAATACAAAGTATTTTGGCCATAACAGACATTAATTGAGTGGTCTGCCCTTTTAGAAACAAACATTTTTAAAATATTATTTTCCTGATAAGGAAATTAATTTTTCTTGGTGCTCCCCAAGTCTTTGTAAAATGACATTAATGCTATACAGTTACCCAAAATTACATAAGAGAAGGTCTATTCTGTTGCAGAACTGTTATCAACTATCTCAAAAGTCTATCACCATCAGAGTGCTTCAGCTGCCTATTAATGAGAAATGATGCTTAAACTTGCAGAGTAAAGAAACAAGTTTTGTGAACTAACACTTCAAAGGAGTTGGCTGATGTCAGAAGAAACACAATTTTCACAGTGCTTAACCCATGTATTTTCCTGGTTTGTACATCTCTTTCTTTGGAAATCATTCCGCAAAGTGTTGAACTGGTAACTTCTGACATTGTTGTGTTGCAAGATTCCTCCACAGCCCATTCAAACTCTGATAAGCTTCCAGGCTATTGGTATGCATGTTAGAAACAGAAGTCTTTTTGTATTTTTAAGCAACAGTGCCCTCAGGGCTATTTGCAACATCTGCTGTGAACACAGATACTCCTGCTCTCACTGAAAAGTCAGATTGGCACTCAGTTTAATGAAGCCAAGACATCAGACTTGTTCAGTGAAGTCAGGTGCAGCTTGGCCAGACAGCAGTGTGAAAACCAGCGAGTCAACAAACTTTCGGTATGAGAAAAATGAGAGAATTCAACCTAGAAATGAATGCTACGATTTAATGAAAAATAAAAAATAATACCCCCCGTCCCTTAGCGATGTCCCAGCAGCAGAGAATGTAGAGCTACTCAAGCCATAAAACCCCAATCAGCCTGTCAGCCCTTGCAGTATACACTTTTTAAAAAAGCATTTAAAATTATCCTCATTTCTTCTTCTGAAGCCCCCAAGATCCTGACTATGCTATTCAGTGAATGCCAGTATAAAATACTTTTCCTAACTTAGGGTAGGCTACTGAGCAACCTTTTTTCACTTTCTTGTACAGTAGCAATGAATCTTTAGATAAGAGCACTTCTTTTTCTTTTTTTCTTCCT
>JAOEHX010021896.1:0-20728 GCA_025448015.1 Bolborhynchus lineola | reverse complement strand
CCCCCCCGACCGGCGGACTTCAAGGTCAGCCCACCACAGCACATAAATAATCTACTATATTGTCTAATTGAAATGTAGTTAAGGTGTCATGATGCTTCCAGCAGTTATTCTGGTTTAGTTTGTTTCCTCCACAAGAAAAAATAAAAAAAAATAAAAAAAAATAAAAAAAAAAAAACAGAAAAGCCAATCAAACAAACAACAAAAGCTAGTCAAACAAACAAAAAAATCCACTAGACATTCTAACAAACTGGTTCATAAAAATATGCTGTAGACATGTTTTTATCTTCTATATAGAAAAATCTATTAAATAAATATTACAGAAGACATTTAGCCACAGGGCATTATCTACAACAAGTTACTGACAATGGATTTTGTGGGATTATCCAACATTTTAAAAAAGAGAGAATTAACTTTATTCAGACAAAATTTTTCATGATGGTATAAAACCTTTTATGAAAGATGCACTTAGCCTATTCTCTTCCTTTGACTCTTCTGCCTTACTGGAAAGTATTTCTTGTGTGCCTTTTTCCATCTTGGTCTATAAATAAGATTATGGAAGCAGCACTGGAAAAAATTAATCTTCTGGTATTTCCAGTCTAAGTACTAGTCCAGGTCTCTGCATCTGTGATTATCTGAACCAGTGCTCCTACTGTGAATATACAATTTTTGCTTTGCAGATTCCAGAAAAAGTGTTTCATGTCCCCTCAAGCTCAATAACAAGCACACAGGCTATAAGAAGGTGGTATACATAAATTGCTTTCAACATTATGCCCACAGATAAACCAGCTTTCTCTACAAACTGGTATAAAAATGATCAGTCCAGAGGAAAATTAAACATCTCAGCCCTTTTGGAATAGACTGTGCTGCAAAATTAAGACACACATAACTGGCACAGATTTGTCTGCTAACAGAATTAAGGTCATGGATTTTAATTGAGATTCCCTTCAGCTGCTGGTAATTTCTATTTTATCTGAGATTTGGGAGGTGGAGTTTTCTAGGTAGCAAGCATAGTCCAGCAGTAGAATGAGTTCTGAGAATGCCATGGAGCAAATTCCAACTTTTACCCTTTCCAGGCTTATGCATTGCTGTTCATAAAGAAGCAAAATTGTGGGGTTATGTATTTTATTTAACATTCTTCCTGTTTTCAACAATTGCAAGGTTTGCTTTTCCCAAACCAGATATTTTAAGAGGCAACCTCTCCAGACCAGTTATAGCGCATGATATCCATTTAGATTTCAAACATTAACTGTTATTCCTATTCAGAAAAGTCTGAGATTCAGTATCTCTAAATTTCTTAGATTCAGGGAAGGCAAAACACATGGCTACAAAAATTCAAAATGTTTTCCATTGGCAAAAGAGCAGTGACAATTTGTAAACAGCTAAAGTACAAAACTTGTTTAGCTCGATCAATTTGTAATAGATGCATTGGAAAAGAAAAGACAAGACAGAAAAGAAAAATGATTCTTTGGGAAAAGCCTAAAATACAATAGGGGTGTCAAAAAGCTTTAAAGCAAAAAAACATTTCTATGAGAAAGCTTTTTAACCTGAATTAGATGAGCTGAAATAGTGAAGTTAATGGCATCTGGAAAAAAAATAGAAAGTTGGACAATTTTGTATAGGTAAAATTTTCAATCTGAATGGTGAGGAAGTTGGGAGACTTCTTTAAGGAAAAAATTCTTAATAGCATTAACATTTTCATTTTCACATGAAGGCTAGCGCTTGAGCCTTGTTTTCCAATTTCAGCTTTCTTTTTAGAAGACTAAGTGAATTCCCTCATCATAGAGAGAGCCCTGCCAACTCCATGCCTCCTGTGCAGCTGTACATGAACTATTCATGATGCCTTGTCTAACCTGTCCCTGGAAGCTGTCCCAAGGGAGAAATCCCACATCCTCCCTAACCAATCCATTTGAGGGCCTAGCGATTTTCAGTTTCCCTCTTATATTTTAATCTTTTATAATTTTAATCTTTTGTGCAATTTAAACTAATTTCCCCTTGTTCTGCGCAGAGACGATATGAACCACTGTTTATTCTACTTCACAGCAAGACCATTCTCACATGTCAATCTGACTGTCCCCAGAGAGACCCCTCTTTTCTAGATTATGTGAACCCCTGCTTCAGTATTTTCCTAAGGTTGGGGGGGGGGGGGGTAGAATTTAAGGTTTATTCTTTTTTCTAAGAAATGTGCCCTGTTATTTCAGAACTGTTCTCACACAAGCTGCCTATCTACAATGAAATGCTGATAAGTTCTTTGAGATGGGATAGGATCTGCTTGACAGGCTGTTTATCACCACACCAATTTTCCAAAATATGCTTGGGTATTTAAAATCTCCTATCAACACCAAGCCTTTTCTTGCACCTGATCTTCCAGGTTTAGTGTTCAGTGCCAGAGTTCATCATCAGATCATTCCTTCTAACCTTCTACCATTGCCCAGAGATTTCAATGGGTCTGACATCCCTTCCATTTTGGGCTTTTGGGGCATGCTTTTATAACTATGACACTGCCAGATTTGTAAAAATACACTAAGTGCTACCAGAAAGGACCAGCATTTGTCAGGATCATCATCCAAAGATAAATGGATGCAGCTGCAGTATTGATGCCAGCCAGGTATCAATGTAAGTCAAAATAGGACACATCTGTCACAGACGCTTGTTTGTTGCTTTATTGCTATCCAGCTTCGAGCTCTCAGGTACGATACTGCCTGCCATGTTTATGTAACTCCTTTACATACCAAAGGCTGTTATCCTGGTGTAATTTATATATCATTGGAGTAATGCATATAACATCTGTTTTACAACCTCAGAAAGTGCCCCATTAGGTGGGAGTCATGATGCCTTGCACTTGGATCATTTTCTGACTTGTGCTTCTGTGTAAGTGTGTTCCTTTCCAGCACTGGTAAACAGTGTTTAGACATCAGAATGGTGCTTGTTCCAGGTCATTTTAGTGTACAATTCAGTTTTTATATTGACAAAGCTCAAATTAGGTAAATATTTAAGTAATAATAGTTTAGCAACACTTTTTTCATTATAATCACATAGAAACAAGATCTCCACCTTTCTTCCCTCCTGCTTAGCTCACTAAAAGTATTTATCCAGAACACTGAAAAACTGCAAAACTTCTTTATTTTTCTTAAGATGCCACTCTAATGTCTGTTATCTGCAAGGGTCTTGTCCCTGCTGGTTTGTGTGGCTGCACACTAAAGCATTTAAATTCCTTCAAAGAGCTGGTGATTTACAGAACCCCTGCCACACTTTTTTTTTAAGGCTCTGTTCACACAGGACAAAACTCAGATGAGTCTGGCACGACTGTGCCCATGCAAAAGTTTGGCACAAGAGACCCCATCACAGAGGTAGATTGCATATAAAGAACTGATAAATTAAAAATATTTTTACTGCAACTTTTGTATGCACAAAGTTGCTTTGCGCTTTACAACAGAGTGTATGATATAAATTGAACGTCTCTATTCCCACAATGAGGGTATTTCTTTTTTTTAAAAAAATAAGATCATTTGTAAGAGGATCTTGTTCAGTCATTTATAAATAGTCACCTCTGTAAACCAAGAAATAACCTTGTTTAAAAAAGTACCAACATTGTTGTTCTGTTGTCACCTACTGGTAATTGAAAATGTGTTTCTGTCAGTTCCTCCTAAGACAGAATGTAATTCTTTCTAAGATCTTGATCTTAAATTGGCAAAAAAACAAAGTCAATGATAAAGTAGCCAGAAGTTGCTACTTGTTCTTTGCACTGGTGATATTGCTACTGCCCTTTCTTATAATCTAAGACATTAGTCTTACTGGATCCTGGAAGGCAGCAGTACAGTTCTATTTTTTCATTGCTTTTTTCTCCTAAATTGGTATTGAACTCTGCTTTGTACTGAAGTGCGAGGACCTGCATTACAAAACAAACAAACAAATAAAACCCCCACACACCCAAAACCACAAGGGGCCAAATCTTGAAGTCCTGCCTTAGCTTTTAGCTTTGTAATTACTGATATTAATTCAAAAAGGATTTTACTTAAGTATTTTACCAGATGAAGGATTAAGCAGAGCTCCATGATTAAGGCGGGGCTTTGTAGTTAGAATAATAATGAACCCTCTGTACCCTTGGTTATATGTCACAGAGTTGATTCAATTTTTTTTTCTCTGGTCTTGTGGAATAAAATAATAAGAGTATTCCTCACACTGTCTGATTGATCTACTGTCTGGAGAAAACAAACAGGCCTGTAAAAGGAGAATTAGAGATGAGTTGTGGCAGCCCTGAGAAATGCAGCTTTCTAGCTTCAGAACTTGGGATGCCTTATACTTGATGAGACAGAGAAAACGTAACATCATAGGCATGGCCATTTGCATTTGGTCATGCCCATATGCCCCTTGTGGATCACTATTAACCAGCTCGGGTAACAATAAAGAAGATTATTTATTCCCAGAGCAACAGCACAGATCACAAAAGGCTTTATAACACCTTCTAAAATTAGCAGTTTCTCTCTGGGATGCGAATATGGACCTCTTTTCCAGGCACATTCCCTTTGAATTACAGACAGTATCTAATAGGCAGCCTCTCAGAAAGAAGTAAGAGAAGGGAAGCCAAGGGAAAGACCATAATTAAACTGCATCATTTAGAGACAGTCAGATTCATCACTAAAACCCCATCTTGAAAGGACTGATTTTGCTGGACAATCTGTGCAGTGTGGTATATTAGCCAAGTTACAAATTCTTGACCAGTAATATCATAGTTTCAGTTAGTTTTTGTTTCTGTAGGACCATCACCTCTGCCTTTGTTTTATCATCTTCCCCTTCATTCCTCTCACATATTTTCTATTTATTTTCAGCCTCCTAAAATCTTTGATATAAGATTTTCTCCAGTAGTAGTGCTGGTTAGAGAATAACTCCCAAAATACTTCAACTCTCCTGAAAAGTTTAGCACGCAAAAAGCCTGTGACATCATCTGACCGGGAGGCTTGGTCTGCTATGTCTCTGCAGAGCATCATGCAGGCAATAAAAGTTTCACCATAACTTTACCAGAATATCTCACTAATGTGAAAACACTACCTCACGGTCATGAGGCTAATGCAATTCATTCACTATTGCCCATTCCACTCTGGTCTTTTCTCTGCTGGGATTGTAAAAAGGCTAACTACAATCTGAAGGAAGATTTTTGATGTGGACAGACGTCCTTTATGCTCTAGACTAGGACCAATGGTTCATATCCATTAGGCCAGCAAAAGAAAGCAATCAGATGGCAATGACTTTCAATCACTACTGGTTCAGGGTTAGATTCAAACAAGTGACCTGGAGGTGAAATGTTGCACATCCTATTACTGATCTTCTAAATTATTCTTCCCCCACAGATGAGACTTGACACACATAAAAAAGTACCTTATGAAGAATTGCAATAGAAAAAACTGAGACAGTAGTTCATAATAGATGTGGATTTTCTTAGGCCTTTATGCCTAGGAAATATTGTCATAGTACAATGCTAAAGCAGAATTATTGATTGTATCAAGTGGCTCGTAACCAAGTAACCACACATAGCATACCCAGTTTATGAACTAATTCAACTCCTTTACAGTGTAAGGCAATTTGTTTATCATTATATGATGAAACAGCTTACTACATTTCTATATTTTGGAACTATTTAAAAATAAGGAATGCTTGACAAAATCTGCTTCCTCAAAGTGGAATTTATTCCTAATCTTTTTCTGTCCTTATCCACTTCCTCCAATAACTTACCAATAGCTAGAAACATTTTTCAGAAAATTTGCCTCAGGGGTGCAACCAAAGCTAAAGGGGAGAAAAGGTGCTCTATCTCATTGAGGATTTTGCAGGAGAAAAAGAATAGAAGAAAATGAAATTAAATAACAAAACAAAAACCCTGCTATAGCAGATACTTTGGGGGACTGGGTTTAGTAAAAGAGGTAGGAAAAAACTCACTTAGTTTCCTTTGTTCACTGGATAGTTATCTGCCTCATTGCAAAGAAATATAAACATTAAATGCAAGAGATGAGGCAAATCAAACACTTTGGAAGACTTGCATCATTCTCACTCTTCTTTTTCTATCTGCCATTCTGATGCTACTAGACATTTATTAGCTCCCTCCAGGGCTTTTCTCCTCCAACACAGAAGCCTTTACTCATGCACACATGCACATGCGCCAAAGGTGCCACGAGTACAAGACCATGACAGCCTGGTCTGACCTTAACCTGGAGTCAACAGCTTTGTGTTTGTCCAGGCTTGAAATAGTTTGAATCTCAGAGAGTCTGAGTGGAGCAACTTTCTGCAGATTTGGGGATTTTTTTTATGCTTGCCTAATAGCTAAACAGAACTTTTATTTAGCTTTTTGTTTTCAGGGAGTGGGTGATTACAAGACAAAGAAGTGAAGACCTGGCAAAGGGCTTCATCTCTACAGTTCCCACATCTGGCAAATAGCTTGGTGCAGCAAAGAAAAGGCACAAAATGGAGCTGGAGGAGCAAAAGTCTCTGCCAGGAAAATCATGTGAGTGATGTAAAAGAAGATAGGCAGGGAAGTGAGTGCTAGTAGAACTTTTGAAGATCAGGCACATGCTTTGCTTTTTGCTTAAATTGTGGTACCACAGGGCTTTAGACAACTATTTGCTGAAGCACTTCTAAAATCCAGCAACCCTATTTTGCAGGGATGCACAAAAAATATCAAATAAGGGAAAAATAAATTGCTTATTACACATAAGAAAAGCCAACTGAGTCTGGCATTAAATAAAACTTCCTTGGCACAATACAAGATTGCTAGTGTGAGGAGAAACCAGGTGGACTGTCAGAATTTAGATTCAGACTGACTTTGTGGTGCACTGGGACCTTGGTTATACAATTAACTCAGAGGCAGCAGACTTCTCCACAGTATTAACCAGCCCATATATAACTTGCAGTTTGTCCTCTAATACTTACCTAGGATTGGCTAAATCATTTCTCTCTCCACTGACTACAGAAGGAACCTGGACAGCTAACGTGGAAAAGACAATCAATTTTTTAATAGCTTACACTAAGGAAGGTGGAACCGACCTGTAGTATCTTTCATATAGCTGATATCCTACTACAACTTACTCTACAGGATTAAACTTAAGGAGCAGAGGAGAACTTTGCCAGTAAGGTTTGAAAAAGGATGAACACTTAACAAGACAAAGACAAAAAATGTTGTTCCAGACTAAAGGTGACACAGGTGAGAAGGCTTGCATTCAACAGCATCCAGATTGTATTCCTGGGGGAAAAACAGGCTTTTGAAAGCCTTATTTCATATGTTACCTAATGGTAGAAAGTATGTCTGGGCTGGGGAGGGAATACCATTTTGACTGTTATTTGCAATATCATTATTTGTGTGTCAGTGTGGAGGCTGTGATGGAGGGGGAGATGTTAACAGAGAATTTAAAGAGATCCAGTGTTGCTAGGGATGCCAGATACTTTACCCTATGTGGCTGTACTCTGCAGCTGACTCAGCAAGGCATCGTGAGCCTTTTTTAAGCCCAGCTTGCAAAGATTCAGCAAACCACATCTTGGGGCAGGTTCACAGTAAGGAGTTTACATCTCTCATCTCTATGATAACCTTAAGTCTGACATAAACGTACTAGTGCTTGTTACTTAAGTGCTGCCACTACTATTCTTTGTCCTAGTAGTATAGAATGTATGCTGTTATTTGTCATCACTGTTTATCAAGAATGAAATGAGGATGATTAAAAGATAGGACAGTGGATGAAAAGTAGTATTTAATATACTTAGTCACTCACAGGATAAAAATGCCTAAATGTCCAAAAGGTGGCTATATGGCACCATTGGTTTAAATGGTCTACATACCAGAAAATTGTCATTTACTTAGAAGGAAAACATTTATACAGGATATGCTTTGGGCTGACATTGTGGAGAAAGAAAGATATGAGTTAAAGAGCCAGAGGAAACTAGACTGGAATGCGGATTAAGCTTTGGCTGCCCAGTAAATGTCTGCCAGCTGCAAAACACCATTGCCCTGAAATAAAACTACAAAGTGACGGTGCTTGCTTTCTGGAGACAAAGGCTTCACTCATGGCTGCAGTCATGAGGGGAAATGCACCAACAGAAAGCCATGTGTGATGTACAGGACAGGGGACATCATTTAGATGCAGTGCTCCTGACTCCATTCCTGCCAAATCATTGCAGAGTTGGACTGAGAGATTTTACTAACAACTTTCAAATAGCTCCAGTGTTTCCCCTCTCTGTACTAGAGAGTCAGACAGTGATCTTGGCACTTCTGAGCCTGGCTGGACAGGTTTTGTGAAGGAGGAAGGAGATAAATTTGACAGCTTTTAGGCTTCATTCAGTTCAAAGATTAAACTGTGCATATCTATGGACACTGTGCCTGAACCTAGCCCTATGTGTGTTGGCCTTGCTGTTTGTAGTCAGTCAGCTTCAGAACGGTCTATTCAAATTCCCTTGAGGAATCTGCTCAAGAAACACCTCAGAACAAGAGGAAAAAGCTAAATACTTGAAGCCAAATCTAGTTTCCACTATGCAGAGTGGCTATCTGGCCAGAACTGTCCATTTTAGGTCTGTCTCGAACATTGTCACACCATTTCTTTAAGTGCCTAAGAACAAATTGATGAAATCAATTTAATCTCTGCTCGCACAGGGAGATTACAGTATACATTAAAAAATGTTATACCTCATGTGTTTGGCATTGACAGCTTTAATTTTCATGTCTGTGAGTTTTGTGATCTTGTTCACCATAACTAGCATACAGATATATGAAGAGGAACTAATGCGTGTTTGTTTCCAGCCAATGTACTATAGCTGAATTAATGCAAGTAAGCACCAAAAATCACCCTGTTTAGAACATCAAATCACTCACAAGTGTGACATGAAATGAACAAGTGGAAGCACAGGACAGCTTTGTGTAATCTTGTGCAGGGGTGTGCTCTGTTAACCTCCTTGTTTGTCAGCAGAAACTGGAGGGTCTGCTGGAATACAAGTGATGAGCAGCCAAGGGGAATTTTTCAAGGGTAGCAGTTGAAATGTACTACACAATAATAACTTTGCTTAATTCTGCCTCACAGACAGCACAATATTTGCCAAGATCATGAAATGCCCAGAACTTAACAGCTCAGAAGTCCCAAAGTCCAGCCTCCCCTCTCCTCTTCCATACTTCTTGCTGTGAAAAAGAAAATATTGGAAGGTTTTAAGAGGCTCCCCAGATTGACGTCTGCTGTTCGATACCTACCTAATGAGCTGCTTAACAACTGTTACCAAAATTAATGAGTCAAGTCACAGTTGTAATTACCATATTGCATATCACAGTATTGTATTAGATTACCATGGACTTTTATTTAGGAATATTTACACCATGACGACTGTTTGAAATGTGCACCAATGTTTCAGTAGATTGCATTTCCTCATAGCTCATATTTATTAGACTAAGCAAGAGTTACAGAAGTCTTATCCTGAATTCTTTGGTTCCAGCTTGCAGGGATTGATGAAGAGCCAATCTTAATGTAAGAATATCCAGGTATTGAAAAGCACACAAATGTTAAATAAACTTTAATCACATGTGTAAGCGTGCACACCAAAGGAACAAGTATCTGGTGATGGAAACAGTAATCTGGGGCCAGAAGCAAATACTTCATTTTCAGGATATATCAGCCCTACTGGGCATAAATTACTCTGATTTAACTCCTACTTTAAGAGAAAAGTGGAATGTCCAAGAATACAAGGCTCCAGAACAACTGTAATTAGTTGCTCCAAGCATAGTTTCCTTATGTAAAGCTATGCTTTTTTCTGTGCAGAAAGAGGCAAGAAATAGAGTTCCACACAACAGCTTCCTACATATTATCTTGAAAGACTGTAATTTTACCTTCCTTCTATTCTATTCTCTCTGGTAATGAACAAATCTTCTCCGCTTCATGAAATTAGATGATGTGGAAATAGCTAGGATCCTTCTGTATTTGGGTTCAGCTCCTATTTGTTTATCAGTAATAACACTTCAGTTGGTGGTGATGCATATATACATGTAAGTGCATAGATAAATAGATAAGATATATATCAGGTGCCTTGTAGTACAAGACAGATGAACAAGTACAGCAAAGCTAGCTCTTTAAGGGCTGCTTCTGTTCCCCAGAGCCAGATACTACATCAGGAAGGCACTGCCTGGAACCTTTCCTCCATCTGCCCAGTCCCATTCACTTTTCTACAGTCCCCAGCACCTCACAAAGTTTGTGGAAGAGGGCTTTCTCATGCTGCCCCCTGCTCCCATGCAGCTCATCGGCAAGCTCCCCAAACCCCGAAGTGCATACATTGAGTGATGAATAACTTGAAGAGATTTGCAATGACTGAGTGTTCAGAGTACTTATCTTTGAAGCTGGCAAGGGCAGTTTCAGAATGGTTTGTCTCACTTCCCCCATTTCCTTCTCCAAAGAGAGCCTGTTAGCACAGACAAATGAAGCAAGTCAATAACATCCACCCGGACAGGATATATTGAGCCAATTCGAGGGTAGGTGGATAGCAGCTGCTGTCCTGCCTGTGAAATACTATAGTTGTGCAGTGAGTCATCAAGCCCTTTTTATTTACACTTTCATGTAAGTGCTGGCAAACACTGATTTATGTGCTGAAAGCTGAGAAATGGGATATGGGCATGTTAAAGAAAGGAACACACACACATGTATGCACGGACCAGCAGCCCGTTTCAGTCCTTCCAAGATAATTTTAAGCCACACAGACCTGAAAGAGATTGACTTTTTATTACTTTTGAATTGAGGACAGATTTCCCCTTTAAAGGCTTGATTATATTGCTGGGATTGTTTTCTTTTTATGATTTCAGAAGATGCCATGGTAACTTGGGCAATGAATTTGAGCTCAGGATGTTTCATGTGCTGAATTTCAAGCTCTGAATTGTAGTTTGCAATTTTAATCAATCTGGTGCCTGAAAAATTACTCTATTATATTTACTCTTGAAGAGCATTTATGGCAGACAAGTTATAAGGACTGACAGTTGACAACATTTCAGATTTGTGCCTGGGTTTATACATTGGAGAACATGGAGTTTTTCTGGGAAGTATGTGATTCCTGGCCTTTTTGGAGAGCTTGATAGATTAATAATGTCTGAAATTCAGCTATAAAAAGCTGCTTTTCTGCCAAATTTATTCTATCAAGAATTCTTGAGTGGAATATTAACTCTGATTTTTCTAGGAGAAATTTAATTATTTGGATAACTAGATGGAGACTTTAACTCATTTTCTCTCTACCTGCAGAATTGTTTGGTTTAGTTACCTAGTGCTTTATTAATCTATTGACCTGCTTAGGGAAGTGGCACCTTGGTGCTAAAGATCATTCACAGTGTCGTTATTGAAAGGTTCTGAGACAGATGCTTTATATAAGGCAGTGCCAGGGTGGAACAATCTGTGCATGATGGCATGGGTGCTTACCACTTTCTCTGTATTCTACAAATGTAGAGTATGAGTGTGAAAAGTATGAGTATGTATATAGAGTATAATATATATATTGTGTATATATAGAAAAGTACGAGTAAATGTTACGTATCCAAATCTGCATTTGAAACCATGACCCTCCAGGTAATAATCTTTTCCTAACTAATGAGCTATCAGAGTACTGATGAACATATGGACCCTTTGACTGCTGGATGGGAGAAATCAGATTTATTTCAAAACATTATTTAGGAGGTTCCCATGAAGACAGGGAGGAAGAAAGGGAGAACAGTAGGAAGCAAAGAATAAGAAAAAAGGAGGAAGATAGGGAGGACAGTAGGAAGAAAAGAATGGGAAAAAGGGAGGAAGGGATAAAGGGAGGATGGAAGGAAGAGAGTTGTAGGAAGAAAAAAGAGGGAAGAAGGAAGGAAGCAATCAAGCAAAGATGCACATAACCCACTAGTCAATGTGTATTATATCCCTGTTTTCAAAAGTTTCTCCACCATCACCATACAGAAGATGGTTTATTTTACCATTTTTGTATTAGGATATGAGCCTGTTGATTGAGAAATCTCTGCTGATTTCCTATGTGACAGCAAGCACACAATGAGATTTAAGAAACTGGAGTGGCAGATGCTCTAAAATATATTGTCAATGCAGATTCTGCAAGGCTGCCTCTTCTCTGTTTTAGAACTGTTAAAAAAAAAAGTCACACCATTTTTTCTTATTTAGGGTGAAAAGGTTGACAATTATCAGACCAGTCATTCTGTGTCACTCAGTACAAGCAAATCTGGCATGTGAATCTTTATCCTTAATTTTATTTTTAGGTACCTAATTTGTTTTCCCATTTGATGATATCTTCAGCTGAAATTGTAAGCTGCTGATCTCTTGGTTTTTCTCCCGCAGTGAATGTAATTGGACACTCTTAACCATAGCACAACTGTCCTAAATGACACAGAAAGTAAACGAAGGCTGTTAAAGAGGAGTCTCTCAATAGATTTGTGATTAACTTGAAACTATAATAAGAAATTACATGAAAATAGAAATGAGTAGGAAAGGTTAACCAGCTAAGACAGGAAATTATTTCAACAGCAGGGGGCAAAAAAAAAAGAAAGGAAATATAGTCTCTTTACAGATACACTTCTGACATCAGCTGTTTCTCAAGAGCAATGGATATAGAGCTAAGAAGAGGCTTGTAGGGCTAAAAGATACAGTTCAGATTAGAGATCAGGATTTCAGTCCTGTTTCTCCTCACTGTCTTTCTGATTAGCTCTGAGCAAGCCCAATACTTTATTTTCTCCTCTTCTCTGTTTAGTCTATAAACTCATTAAGTTTACGTAATACTTAATGACAGCTCCTCCAGTGTGGAAGCTATGCATATAACAGGACAACAGATAAAGTTTTCCATTCTCGCACATCTCACTTGTACTCACTTTGACAGTGATTACTCAGTATGGCAAAACGTGCCAAAGATGAAGTCTATGTCCAGTTGTCATGAACACAAGTTTATATATGGCTCTTTCAATTACGAGTAGAATATCTGCCCACAGACAGTTAAGAATATTTCAATGTTTCAGTAGGGAGCTCCCATGTGAAAAAGGAGGAGAGATGAGAAGTGAAACAAATAATCCTTTTAGTAGGAGAATTAATGAACCAAATCTCTTACTTGGGTAGATTCTCTGTTATTCTAATAAAAGGTCAGATTATCTGTCTTCTCAGTGATAAAGGCAGTAAGAGGAACCTCCCTCAATTTTCATGAAATTCATAGAAATAAACTAATTTTGTCACCTCTATTTATGTGTTAAATTGGCTGGAAGCAGTCTATAGATTCAAAAGTTATCAGGAAACAACCTCCTTTGAGACAATACACTTAGCCAGGGTGATTACATGAGGCTTGTTTTCTTGGGAAATCAGGTTAAAAACAACCTACACTCATTATTTCCATTAATTTAGCTTGCACAGTTATAGCATGTGTTCCCAAATGAACCAGTCAGCAGAACACATGGTCAGTTCCTGCTCTATGTAGGCAACAGTTACAAAATGAAAAACAATTTATTTTAAGACTATGGACATCCCTCCTTTATAGCAAAGTGTCTCATACATGTCAAGTTATACCTCCTGTAGCTCTACTAAAGGGAGAGGAATTGTTTCAGGGATGAGTTTGCCCTATAAGCCCTCTCTTGTGTTTGTCTCAGTTTGGGTCAGCTATCTTCTTTGCCCCAAGTGGTTCTGATCTCTTAAATCATCATCAGGATGCTCTCTTTTAAAAGCTTAATTACTTTTTTTTCTCCCAGACCTTTTTGTCATCACAGCCATCTCATAGCAGCTCAGCATTCTCTTTTCCTGGGCTGAGTACAATGAAGTCGATAATGTAAATCCAAAATAAATGGTCGTTGCCCTACAGTATGTATTAACTTTACACATCCTATTTCAGACAGTTACATGAAGTCAGACAGCTACTCTTTACCCCTTACAGCCCATGTGAACTTAAGGAGGTCACAAAGGGATAGCAAAGCAGTATCTGGCCTGTACTGCTTTACTGGTTTACGTTAATGAGTGCAATAATATTGGGCTGCAGCCTGCAGGCATGTTGCTATTGTACCCAATTCTCCATGTTTAAAAATAAATAAATATTTTTTAAAAGGACAAGCTATTTTATGTGGTCTAAGAAACAGAAAAATGAAGTGAAAGTAGCCAGAACATGGCTATTGTCTGTATAAAATATGTCTGCAATGCCCTTAAGTTTATTCTTCAGTTTTTATATACTTCAGTTCTTATGTCCTGTCAAAGAGATTAATATAAACATCACTTTGTTTAAGAAAAATAGATTTCTATTGTTCTCATTAGAGCAAATTAAAACATTAGGGTTTATTAGGTTTTTAATACTATGTCTCTGCATTACAGAGGAGGCTCATAATTTAGGGGTCATACAAAGGAGGGAGACAAATGTTTCATGAATCACTATGGATTATAGTAGAGGGTTTTCTTGAACAGACACTGTTCCATCTACTAATCTCCACCTTCTAATTACCAGTTCATATGGCACATGCGTGACATCCTTCCCATAAAACCCAGAAATCTTTTGCTAAAAAAACTATTGTAGTACTCAGGTGTACAGATGAAGCAAGTTCCTCTGGGGCTGGACGCAGACAAGAGGTCCTTTGTGGAACAGGCATGAAGACTTCACTCTTCTCACCATAAAACAGACCCTGTGGCCAAACTGGAGTCAATACAACCCTCACTCTACCAAGAAAAGAACAGTGTGAGATCTTAAAATTTTAGTCTATGAGGCAGCATGAGGGGATCCAGAGCTCCGAATGTGTCTCAGAATGGCTGAGTAGAGGGGAAGAATATCTCTCAAACTAATGGCAATGCTTTTCCTAATAAAGCCCAGGAGGGTGTTGCCCTTCTTCATTACACATTTGTGGCTCGGTCAGCTTGCTGTCCACCAGGACCTCCAGGTCCTTCTCTCCAGAGCTGATTTCCAGCCAGTCAGCCCCCAGCCTGTGCTGGTACATGGGATTATTTATCCCCACAAGCAGGACTTTGCACTTGCCTTTGTGGAACTTCACGAGGTTCCTCTGTGCTCATTTCCCCAGTCTGTTGATATTGCTCTGAATGGCAGCACAGCTGTTGACTGTATCAATAATTTCTCACAGTTTTGTACCATCAGCAAAGTAACTGAGGGTACACTCTGTCCTATCATCTACATCATTAATGACAGTATCTACACCCAGGATGCACCAGAAGCAACTTGCCTCCCTCTGGGCTTCATGTTGCTGATTATAACCCTCTGGGCCCAGTTGTTCAAGTACTTTTCAACCCACCTCACTGTACAAATCTTTAATCTGTACTTTGCTAGCTGGTCTGAAAGCTTATTATCAGAGATAGTGTCAAAAGCTTTACTCAAGCTGTAGTAAACAGCATTCACTGCACTCTCCTCATTCACACAGATAGTCAAATATTTTAGCAGACTGTTGCGTTGGTTAGATGTGACTTCCCCTTCCTCATTCCATGCTGACTATTCCTGATCGCCTTCTTCTACTCTGCCTGCCTGATAATAGCTCCCAGGATTAGCTGCTCCATCACTGTCCCAGGAATCAAGATGAGGCTGATCAGCCCCTTGTTCTCCAGATCCTCATCACCCTTCACGAATATAGGAGTGCCATTTTCTCTCCTCCAGTCTTCAGGAACTTTTTCTAGTTGCTACAGCCTTTCAAAGATAATAGAGAATGGCTTCCCACTGATACCAGCCAGCTCCCTTGGGACTTGCTAGTGCAGCCAGTAAGGCCCTGTAGACCTGTGTGTGTTTGGTTTGCTAACATGTTCCCTAACCTGCTCTTATCCACCAAGAAGGTAAGACTTCCTTGCTCTGGACTTTCCCTCTGGTCTTGGCCCTGGGATCCTGAAGGCCAGTCTTACTTGTAAAGGCTGAGTTGAAGGCAGCACTGAAGCAAGTCATCACTGGACTTCAAAGCAGGTGCTGTAAACAGCTTTCCCCAACCAGATGAATGCCTATCTATCTCTGAATGAACATTCATGACCATCTGTAGGATCAGACAGATCTTGATCTGTGTATTAAACATTGATTACTTTGAGCTGTTACTGCAGCCAAAGACATACAAGCTATGTGGTAAGAAAACCAAACAAAAGCTTCTGGAGTATCTGAACGTGCCATACAAATGCAAATGTATCCTGAAGTAGGAACCAGTGCCCTTCCAAGGAACTCTGAATCTACAGGACAAATCCCAGATGAATTGAAGATTAGCAAAAACTAGCTAAACATCACGATTTTAAGACAGTACAAAATGGACAATATGTAAAACCAGAAGTAGACAGAAACCCCTGATTTCACTTTTACAAGCTGCATCACTCCTTGCTCAGGTCAGATTAGCACATTCATGCAGGGGAGAATGCAATCCTTTAAAATATCTCAAAGCTTCCAGAGTTATTTGCAGTCACTCAGTCAGGTCCTCTCCTGCTGGCACCCCACGCCTGTAGACCTCTCAAATATTGTGCCTCAGAGACACTTGCCTGGCTGTTTCCTAGAGCATCTCTGCATTGCTAATGAGCAGAATGCCTTCCACACAAGGTACTCTATTCTCATCTGATCCTATTCCCTACCATCCATCCATTCAATCATATCCTGCTTTGAACTTTTGCCCTTTTTAACTCTCTATGCAGGCTTACAATCCTGAGACACAAAAATACACAGATATACTTGTGTTTATCTAACCACAACCAGAGCAGCCTCAGGGATAATGATTTAACGGCTCCTGTTCTGAGGATAAAGTTGTTTATAAATATGGATGTAACTGGGCATACCAGTGGGAGGCAACTATCCATTGTCCCCAGGTGTCTCTCTAGGACATCCAATTCATTCAATAAAGCGTCCTTCTAAATGCATACACACACACATGCACACACACAGCAGCTGTTTAGATGGGCACAAAACATGGATCTTTTCCACTGATATGAAAAAAGTTGTTGGAGTTGTGTAAGATTCATAGATCCCAATCCATTTGGTCTGTGATGCTGTGCTCCTTTCATAGGAATATAAATAAACACAAAGAGAGCACCATTTTCTCCCAGACACTAATTCCTTGTGAAATGGGAAGCCTGCATCTTTGGACAAGGCTGCCTGGACAGAGCTGCTTCCTGCATTCAGTTCTAAGAGGTTTGCTGCAGGACCCAGTAGAAATTGGCTGGAAGTTCAGCCAGGCAAACTACCTGGTCCAGTATACAAAAACACCAAAAACAACAAAAGAGCACTGTTTCTCACCTTTTATTTTTTTTAATTTTATTTTTTCTCTGAAACTGCAGTTAATATCTTCTGCTAACGCTACAAGATTCCTCTAGGCTGTATGTTAGAACAGGGAATGTTTCTTTTCTCTTAATTCATGAGATAGCAGATGAAGTTCACACTGGCTGCTTCAGAGGGGTTCTGGTGGGGTTGAAGGCATAACACACACCCTTGCCTGCAACTCTTACTGAAGTGGGATATTTTGGTGGTGTGGTAAAGGGCTTTGCATCCTAGTGCACAGTTGTGAATGCCACTGAGCAGTCAGAATAAAAAACACTATAAAAGCTGTATCTTCAAAGATAACCAACGGATAAGAAACTACCTAGTGACATAACCTTTCAAATGATCTAAATAACTGATCAAGTACGGAGAGGAATAACCTTTTAAAATAATTAGGTTTTGTAAGCAGATGCACAAATAATTAACTTCAAATTATGCAGCCAAGGAATAATGCAGATTGCAAATTTCAAAGTCAGACTAACTGTAGTTGCAAAGGCAAGTAAATGCTGCTTAGAGAAGGCAGACATCTATTGATTTTCAGGTAAGCCAGTCATAGCCAGACCAGCATGTTTTACTTCTTGCAATGATAGAACACTGAAAACAGCAGGACCAGTACTTTACCTTTCTCTGTCTTGTTCTGGAAATGCTCCTTCTCTGAGCTTCTGAATCACTGGCTTTTTTGCTATTTATATGGTAGCAGTTCCCAAAAGGATGCAAGGCAGTTTACAGGCACTGGAAGTCAAGTCTCAGTCATCTCAGCTTTTTATTTACATTTATAAAGGGCAATATTTAAAATACTCCTAAAGAGGAAAACTAATGATAAGTTATATTATTTTCTTTTGCAAAGGGCAATAGGCACAAACAGACACAAGTAAAAGGAGGCAAACCTGAAAGGCTTCCTCAGATTAAAAGATTGTGTTAACACTTGTATATGAGGCAAAGGGTTTGTGCAAAACACTGGTACATGGACAAACCACTGCTGAAGAAACCTTTTCTGATATGGGGATCTATAAGGAAGAGACTGAAAGATGAATGAGAATAAAAAGGGCATGTAAAAGGGCAGAGTAGAGAAGCCTAGTTGAGCAAAAACCCAGCAGTAGCATGGGGATCACTGGAAACCAGCAGTTGGGAAAAACACACCCTTGAAAGTGGCCTTTATCAATACAGAAGCAAGCTGCCAAGTATTTTTCTCAGTTTTGCTGACGGGTTGACGCATGGATGTATTCATATTTCTGGCTCAGCTGAGATGACCTCTGTCCTGTGATAACAGGTTGCTCACTCTACTATCTCATCTGGCTTGCAGAGTGAGAAGGATGGAGACTCCAGGTGAGGTTTCAGATTTTTCCACAATACTAGAAAGCAATTTAAGACTTAAAAAAAATTAAAAGAAAGGCAGAGGTGGTATTCACTTCCCTCCTATCAGTTGCCTTGGTATCTAAATTATCTGCTAGGCTCTGTGCCCAAAATCCTTATGTGGTGTTATAGAAATGCAGAGTAATCTCTCTTTACCTGAGAGTGAAAATTGGTGTTAGTATAAAGAGGACAACCCCTCCAGGATTTACTGTACTCCTAGGACTTGGTCAGCTGTCTCTGTTTGTTCCATTATGACTAGTTTCCATATCAATGCAGCATACTGATGGATATGTCTCCAAGATAAAAATCTGCTGTTACATGAGTATAAAGCTAGCAGAAGGCAGATACAAAGATTTACTTTTCATATCTATCTTGCTATCTAAAATGTTTCTACTTTTAAAGTATTTCTTACAGTTTGCCAGTATCTATTTTGAGCTGTATTTACATGGAGGGTTTAACCTGCTCTCAAATTTCAGTAAAGGTCTTAAAAAAGACATGTGGCTACATACAAGCTTTTTAGATGACTTAAAGCTTGGGCGCAATGCCTGAAACCTAGTGCTGCTCAACAGATGGGACAGGATTCAGACGCATATTCCTGGCTTTCCAAAGAGACCCATGTAGATGGATTCAGACCTGAGTGTTTCTCCTGATCATACTTTTGATATGTGAAGCTGCGCTCTGAAAACCAAACTTTAATGCACAGACTGCTCCAGCTGTCCTTCTGCCCATCTTGCCCAAACCTGTAAGTGATACATACTTAAGTTTTCTGGGGCTGGTTCTGTTTGTCTCCAGCCTTTCTCCCCCAAAGTAGTCAAAGGCAGTTCTCATAAGGTTTTGATACGATCTTCACAAAAGAACTGGCAAAAAAGAAAGATCTGCCAAGTGGCACATTTTATAGCACTCTATAATAATGCAGTAAACTTTTTTTTTTTGTTTAATAATGGACCATTTAGGAGGGTTTTTTTTTTAATTCATTTCTTTTAAAAATCTATTAGGAAGGCTTGCCTGCATTTTCTGCAGAGATTAGCAGGAGAAAGGTGGATGCTTATCATCTGCCACCTGGAGAGGCTAAATTCACAAAAAGAAATAAAGTTTAAATGTCAACTTGTAAGGCTTGATTCTCTGCCAAAGCAGAGCTTGAGCTCAATTATTCAGTCATGACAAAGTTGACTGGACACCTGCTAGATTATGAAGTAGAAATGGAAGGAACACCTGCAAAATAAGACCAGGAGGTGTGGGAGAGGAAGTCATCCTTGAAAGGGATGCAGCAGAAAGAGGCAGCATGAGACTATACTGAGAACTAATGTTTTCCAATAAATTAGCCTCAAAGCCACGTATACAGGTTTAGAAAGCAAGAAGCTACACACAAATAAACCAAGATGTGGGACCACACTACAGTCAAGACAGTCCTGAGACTGATGGTTCGATGTTTGGATTTCATCAGCATTTTTGAAGATTGAAAATCAACAGCAATAAGTTCTTGCTGCCTGCTTATTTTCAGATGCTGATTTCTTTCATGAATATTTCGCCCTTTACTAGCAGTTCAAGTAAAACATAAACTACAAGTCTGAAATACCATGGAGTTAACTAATCTCTAAGAAATTGTATGTATTGGTATCCATGCAGTAGTTTCTCCCAAATCCTAATATTTCTAATATATCTTTTACCAAATATTTTTCATTGATTCATTTATTGTGTAGTCAACTCATCAGAATGTACTCAGAACTGTTTCTAGATAGGCTGAGATTGTGATAACGAAAAAAGATACCCAGTGGTTTTACCAGCAAAATGTCGTTTATAACTTGCAAATAACAAAAGCATCATTCAGGCTGTAGTCTTACCACATCTGTACTTGTTAGCAGATCTCTACCTCTCAGGTTACTTGTTAAAAAAGAAATATGAGACCAAGCTGAACTCCCTAGTCTTACATCGTAGAATCGTAGTATCATAGAATCATGGAATAGTTAGAGTTAGAAAGGACCTTAAGATAAGCTAGTGCCAATCCCCCTGCCATGGGCAGGGACACCTCACAATAAACCATGCCACCCAAGGCTCTGCCCAGCCTGGCCTTGGACACTGCCAGACACGGAGCATTCACACCTTCCCTGGGCAACCCATTCCAGTGCCTCACCACCCTTACAGTAAAGAATTTCTTCCTCATATC
>JAOEHX010021893.1:0-18712 GCA_025448015.1 Bolborhynchus lineola | reverse complement strand
GGTTTTCCTCTCAGAAAACACAGCACTTGTGATCCAACAGCGCGGTGGCTCCGGGTCCGAACACCCAGAGGATGCTCGGGAGCAGTCCCGGAGGGGAGGCAGCTCCGGTAAATGTCAGCTTCTGCTGTTCTGGGCTTGGGGCTCATTCTAACCCCGTGGCCAGGACTTGAAGTGCCTACATGAAGCTGAGATGGTTTCGGTCTCTGAACATTCACACACTCTGTGAAGACTCTGCTTAAGAAGGAAGAGATTTGATGCTGCAGAGATTTTAACCTCCAGCAGGGAGCCGGGGTGCTGAGTGTGTCCTATCTGATACAGGGCATTCCCCTCTTCAGGCACCGTTCAATCCTCATCTTCATCTGTCTCCCATACATATCTCTGCCTCTAAGTGTACTTACATACAGGCAAACCAGTGCAAATACTGCTCTCTCTGTCTTTCTCTTAACACAAGACCAACAGCCGAAGAAAAGGGTGCAGAACAACACAATGGGCCCCCACACCAGAGCCTGTGCAAACGGCCCAGCCAGCATCACTTGGAAAGCAGCAGCACCCAGCACCAGTTTGCAATGGTGTGGGGATGGGATCCCAGTGGGAGCAGGTTCCCAGTACAGCCCTCTGGGTCTCCTCTCCCCACTTTGCGTCTGAAGCCTCCTCAACAATTATCCCAGTTGCTGTTTGTTCAGGCGATGTGGATTTAGCTCTCCAGCCTCATGCATAGTGTGTGTATAGGGAAAGATAGATTGCTGCTACTTTCCAGTATAAATCACATTCCTTACAACACTCCAAAGTAGCATTTTCAACCTCAGGGTGCTAATAGGATCCAGCAGGAGAAAGAAATGTCAGCTTAAGTAGCAGGCGCTGTTTGGAGAGTGCAATGGAGCTGATCCACAGCCGCGGGGCAAAAGGAGCAATCCCAGGGCAAAGGTTAAAGAGTTCAGGAGCACTTCAGCCTCCTTAATTGCAACAGGCCTTTACACAGCGAGAGATGGATGATCCCGGCCGGGAGAGGGGGGCAGAGAGGGGCCAGCAGCATCACCCGCACGGCTGGGACCGTGGTGAGGGGACTGGTGCAGGGGACCCATGGAGGAGACTGTGATGGAGGGGACCGCGATGGAGGTGACTGATGGAGGGTACTGCAGCAGCTCCTCATGCCTTGCTGGTACCCAGTGTGCTGCTGCATGGCAAGCTGGCCCATGTCATACCAGGCCCCCCGGCCACCAGCTCTGTCCCCAGACTGGGAGCCCATCCCCATCCCCAGCCGCAAAATGGGGATGTTTATGGAGCCTTCTGATGCTGTGGAGGTTTTGCTACAGGAGCTCAGCACTCACCGGGGCAGACGAATAACTGCAGTGAGAATAACTGCGGCTGCCAAGGAAATGTTTCTTGCTCCCCTGAAAATCATCAGGCGAGTTTCAGGGGAGCGGGGGGATTGGCTCGTGTTGCGGCTCTTGTCGCTTCCGCAGGGTTTGTTTGCTGAGCTCCTTTTCTTTTGAATCCTCAGAACGCGAACTTGTTTTGTAGCAGCCCCAAGGAGCTTCTGCTGGGAAGGTGCCTCAGATGTTATTTTTGGTCGAGTTTTGTCTTGTTTTCTGACACACACCTGATAAATGTCATCAAAAGCCGATGTTTCGCATGGAAAAGGTCTTTTGCGTTATTCTTTTTTAACTAAAGGAAATAAACCAACCTAGAATAAAAATATTTCCTCCGTTTCTCACCACAGAGGTTTAAGCTGTTTCCCTGGTGATAAAAGCACAAGCCTGGCTCTTCAGACATATGCATTTAATTCCCAGCTCTACCACAAACCCCCGCGATGACCTTGAACGAGCCACTCGGCTCCAATGCGTGCGGGGGGAGATTTCTCTGTTAAATCTCCCTTTGGCCCCTTTGCTTGGGATAATGTCTGGTACAAACGTTCATTGCACACAGGCTGGTCCCCAGCCCATTGCCCACCCACCCCGTGGGACAGCCCTGCAGGGGCTGACCCATGAAGGTGCTCCAGCCCTGCACGCTGAGGCTCCACATGGCAGCTCAGGATGGGAAGAGCTCATGGGAAGAGCTGTGTTTGACCTCTTCCAGCACCCCATGGGACATGGGCAGAACCGCCCCCCTAGTGCGGGCATCCCCAGCCCCCCGAGCTTGGATAAATGTCCCCCATCCTTGCCACAGCACCACCATGGCAGCACCAAAATCTTGGCAGGGCAAAGCATTCGGCACCATATATTGAGGTGAGGGGAGATGGAGGTGTCCTGCCCCCATCCTGCCCGGGTGTCCCCATCCTGCCCAAGCTCCCCAAGTGTTCCCCTCACCCCGGGGCTCAGGACAGGAGCAGGGCAGCGAGGACACAGGGCAGCAGGAGGCCGGCGAGGCCGGGGGGCGGGCGCGGGGCCGTTGGGGAGCCGTTGCAGAGGTCGGTGTCGCAGCAGTGGATGCGCACCCCCGGCAGCTCCTGCTGCTGGCAGTGGCGGGACGTGGCGCAGCCGCTGGTCAGCGGGGTGCCCAGGACCACTGCAAGGCAAGCACAGAGCGGGGCCTCAGGGGCGCATCCAGCCCTGCCCCGGGACCACGGCTCTGGGACGAGGTCCCAGCTGGGAGGCAGCCCCTGTGCCGCACTCACCGCTCTCCGTCTTAATGCAGAAGCGGTGTTTGAAGCCCTGGTGGGAGTGGGAGCAGGTGATGACCTCCGGGTGGGAGCACCCCTTGTCCACGTTCTTGGTGCCAACGATGATGTTGCAGCCATAGCACTGGAGCCCGGACACTGCACAAGAAGCACAGGAAACGCAACTGTGTTTTTCCAGAGGGAAAAGTACTTGAGCTCCTTCCCAGCTGCTCTCCAACGGCGGATTCGCAGCGCTCTCTGCCTTGCCAAGTCGCATTAAGCACAGAGCGCAGCCCGAGCCGCCGGCGCTCGCTTACCCACAGGGCCCCGAAATGGTAAAAGCATCTCCCGCTAGAGGTCAGTGCGAAATCAGGGATTAGTGGAGATCGGGGCTGGGATCAAATGGTGCGAACAAGGGCGCTCTGAAACAGCGTTTGCAAAGAGGACGTGGAACCTCCCCGCCACCAACACCACCGGGCCAGGGCTCGCCCGCGTTCAGAAACAGCTTCTGCCCCTTTCACCCAACCCCTCCAGTTTCAGCCGCGCCAGAGGGATGGTTCATGGCTGTGGCTTGGGTTTCCTCCTGAGCACTGTCCTGCTTTTATCACAGGGTCTGCCAGGGAGGGAAAACAACTCCGAAACCAAAGGGAGATCCTCGTTTGGAGCAGCACAGCCCAATGGTCGGTGACCCTGGGACAGTAACGTTGGTGTCCCCAGAGCTCTGCACACTTGCAATGGCTGCAGCTCAGCCCTCCCCTGCGGGCCAGCCGCAGGGTCTGAGAAATGCTTGTCCTGGACCAGAATGGGGATAAAGCCATTCCTCAGCTTGCTTTAAATAAAAAAGCCTTTGAAGGCGATTCATTTTCATCAGGCAAAGACAGAACCCGGCCTCGCAGCAACAAAAATCAGGCTGCATGCACTACTGCCGTTACCCTTCCCTGCTCTGGATGTGACCCTGAGCACTTCCTGGCCCAGGCTCATGTGGTCCCATGGGCTTTTTGGAATGCGGGTGAGCAGGATGGGGAAGGGGAGCCCAGGGGGTCCTTGTCCCATGCCTTTGTTTTGTACAGAACATTACGGAATTCACTCCGTCCTAAACCCACCAACACACACCACATGCAGCTACATTGCTTGGGCAGGAATGTCCCCAGATGCATCCCGAGGATAAATCACACCTCAACAACCAACCAGGGGTTAGGGAGGATGTAAACAGCTGTAACTTCACAGCATGGGGTACCTACCACAGCAGCACTTACCCTCGGGGAGCACGAACACCACGGTCAGCAGAGAGAGGATCCCACAGGCACCTCCAGGCATGTGTCCTGCAAGCATGGGCTCAGCTCCTGGAGTTCCAGCAGCGCTTGGGATGAGCACGATGCCCGGGGAGCGGAGGCGTCCCCTCTCCCTGGTCACACGCTGCTTCCTTCACCCACAAACCCCAGGAGGAGGCAGGGAGATGCCGCTGGGATGCAGTTGCTCCCACCCCGTGCCAGGTCTTGCTGCGTCAAAGCTCAATTTCTGCCTTTTCCCCTGGATAAATTCCCCGATTCTTTCAGTCTGTGCTCAGACCTGAGCACGTATGGGCTCCCCTCTGTTATTTCTGTCCTATTTCCTCTGCCCATGATCACTTCCCATTAATACTACCGTGCAGCAGCTCTTGGAGAGAAATTCTCCCTAATCAAGATTTAGTTTTAAATCCACTTGGAAATCCTCTAATTCAGTTGGATTAGGCAGAAGGGGTTTCGGGAGATGCGTGGCTTTACTGGCTTTTTCCCCTCCTCTGTTTCCTCCTGGAGCTGCTTCATCTCCAGGAACGGACCCACCGGCTTCGTGTGTCACACTGAGCTGCTTGAAGAGGGCAGCAGTAATTTTATTAAAGAGAAGCAGTCAACTAATTCCACATCCAAGGGTTGAGATCCTCTGACAAAGCACAGCCCTGGGGATGGCCCTGGGGTTAAAGGGAGAACCGGGAGGGCGCACAAGTGGGTGTGAAATTCACGTAGGCATTTGCATTCTTGAAAATAGCACCTTAATAAAGCACCGAGCAGCGATGGCCCCAACCCGTGGGGTCAGGGCTGACCCACAGCCACATCGGGCACCCAGAGCCCTGTTGGCTCCTGCGCTGCCACCCCCACCAGCAAAGCCCCAGCTCTCCTGGAGCTAATGGGACTGGGAGGGATAATGCTTACTAATAGGAGAGCGCACCCAAATGCACGGGATTAAAAATTAAAGTGACAAAATAAGCTGCTTATGTAGCACATTCGGCGACCGCCTCCCGGCAGCACCGCATCCCGGCTCCGGGCACCCTCGCAGCTGGATCCCAGTGTCCCGGGCCTGGCCCTGGCCCCATGCAGCCCAATGCGCTCGTTGAGACTTCACCTGGAGGCAGCACAACCCCGTCTGTGTCCAGAGCAGAGCCCAAGGCATGGAGCTCATTGATTCACGTCCCTCAATCCACCGCTGCGCCTCGCTGGCCCCAAAACAGCGCGATTGTAACCGATTGCAACGCAGCAACGCGTGAGAGCCTCGGGGAAAAGGGATAAAGCATGGGCAATGGGACTGGCTTTAAAACAGCAGAAATCACAGCGCTCAGGGGGGGAAATTAACTTTTAATTCCTTAATGAACTCATTGGCTCCCGATTTAAGCAGAAGGTCGTTCGGGTTTTATTCCTTTGGGAAGCAGAAAGCAAGGACCTTTAGAAGAGCGGGAAAACCAAACAGCCCCTTCAACCACGTGCACACCTGGAACCAGGGAACGTTCGCGGTGCACTCCGGAGCGATTGATCAGCAGAAGGCACCGGAATCCCCCCAGGACACGGCCTTCCTGCCCTGGGAAAATCCGATCGGCCAATCCCCGGGCACCCGTGTTCCCACGTAAACCTTCGGGATACCCGGAACAGCGGCGGAACCCCGCCGGATTCGGCGCAAATCCTGCTCTGGAGCTCATCCCTGCGGGCGGCAGCGCCAGGGCACGGCCCCCCCGCCGCTCGCAGCCGCAGGCTCCGCTCAGCGCCGGATGCGGGACTCGAACCCGCGTCCTCCGCCCTTCCCGCCGCCATTAACGAGGCGGAACCAGAAGTGCCCTGCCCCTGTCAACGCGCCCGCTGATTGGGCTGGGTGTGCGGAGGGCGGGGAGCGGCCGAAGAGGATCCACTCTCTGCACTCTTATTGGCTGGAAAGATGCATACATTAAGAGAGCGGCAAAAAACCGCTCATCTGTGCTCTTTTGAAGGGATTTTTTTAGGGTTTTATGCTCATTCGGAGACCTGGAGTAAAACCTGTGTAACGGGATTAGAAAGAGATGTAAGTTGAGAGAGAAGAAAACACAATCATTTACCTCACTCGATCCTATGTAGCAGCTCGCCGCTGGAGGTTTAAATAGCACTAGGTACAACTTTCAGAGCGTGTTGTATGAAAGGAGAGAAGGTTAGCACTCCCCTTGATAAGGATGGAAGAGGCCCTTGTGGCCTATACAACACGCATACGGTTAAGGCACTGCCACCTACTTCGTGGCATCTAACCATGTTTTTCCATGGGGGGCCAGCTGCTTCCGTTGGTTTTCGCTCTGGGCTTCCCCTTTTCGCTCAGCCCGAGGAGCAGAGCCCCGACTGACACTCGCCGTCCTCCGCAGTAGCTCCAGCCCCTACCCCTGCACCCAACACAAGCAAAGCTACAACCCTCCTAACGCTGCAGACCCAGCCCCGCCACGGCAGAAGCCTTGGTTTCAGCCCTGTGCTTTATAAGATCAGCTAATCCTGACCCTAAACCACCACTAAGATATCAGGCAGGGTGTAACCACAGCTAAGCACAGCTCGTAGGTGCCAGCAATACTCCCAGGTGGGATGCTGGGGACTTAAAACACAACCTTTACAGGAAGCTTTCCAGTAGGTCCTTTACATTTGGGCTCTCCAGTCTGGGGGAGAAAACATTCCTGTTCAAGAAACTGCTCAGAGAAACCTGGTCCAGGCAGAAGGTGCCCATGGCAGGGGCCTGGCAAAGCCCCTCAGACACAGTTACAGGGAAGTACAAAGCAGATTTGAATCCACGTAAAAATGCTTTCCTGGCATCTGATACCAGCTTTTCCATGCTGCTAAAGCAGCACAGCCTCATCTGCAATCAAACAGTTGCATCAGCCCAAGAGCAAAACTGGAGCGAGGAAGAGTCATGAGGAAATGGATAATTCCAGCAGTGATGCTCGCCAAGGCTGGAGACACCGCGGCCGTCCCTGGGGGTAATGGAAAACCTCAAAAGACAGGGATATCATTACTGGCCATTTTCTCACCAGCTCAATGCGAACTCTGTTTTTATATGGGCAAAAGCAAAGCCATACATCATGGCTTGCAGCTGCCACTGTCTCCAAGGGTAAAGGCAAGGCAGCCCCGCAGCAGGCACCAGAGAGGTCTGTACTGCAATTGATCTTCAGCCATCAAGCACATGAGGTCGATGCCAAAACCATGGATTTCTGCTGCCCCAGGAACACAACATCCCCTCCCAGCAGACCCCTCCGGCTGCGATACAAGTTGTGCCCAGCACAGCCAGTTCCCAGATCATCACCCACTGCCCACACTGCGAGGGCAGCAAGATTGATTCCCTTCCCCTTAGCCAATGGGCTCTGTGAGGGTTTGTACCAACCCTGTGCCTGCTGAGGACAGCTCCCATGTAATCCTCTTTCTTCCTTAGAAGAAATTCTGACCCGAGTTATGCTCCTCTTTTCTTTCTCCACAGCAGATGTCAAGCATCACAGTGCTGCTCCTCCTTTCTTCCTCTTCTCCTCCTCACTCAATGGAGCTGCCACAGAAATACTTCCCCTTACAGGTGCTTTTCTAAGGGAGGCTTCTTTGGTCACAAACACATCACATTAGTACACTCTTACCACAAGCATACACAGAAAATCCCACCTTTTTATTATGGCATATGGCATTTTTCTGGATGTGTAAATACCACATGGGTATGACAAAAAGGGAAAGAAATACCAACGCTGCAACAGATACAGAGTCATGCCATTATCAATACAGCATCATACGATGGATTTTCAAGATACAAAAGTCTGGACTGGGGCGCTTTTTTAACTCTTTACATTGAAGTAACTTTACAGTGTTCTGTGAGCTTTAGAACCAGAAGAAACTTAAAATATGCTGAGAACAACTACAAGCAGGAATCATTTTAATGGTTAACAGAACTGTAACTCTGCTCTAAAACAGCATCTATTAAACACACGTAACAAGGGGTAAGCAACTACACAGAAGGGAAGAGGAGATTTCACCACAGGAGTCAAGTCAGGGGCAGGAAGAGGGGGATCTGGAACTGCATGGTTTATTTGGTCACAAAGTTTGAGCTGAGTGTTTAAAATGAAGCACCCTTAAAGATGCAGTATTTCTATGTAAAACAGGACAGAAACTTCCCAAGAGACTAGAACCTACATTCTGGAAAGGAAAATAAGAAACTGGACATTAAAAACCCCTCCCCACATCTCTAGGCTTTGACTTCACTTACTGTGAGAGGCGACGGCAGCGCTCCCACGTGGCAGCAGCACCCGGAGGCACCACCACGGCAAGAGAGTATCTTTGGGGTGTCCAATACAGGGCGATGTCAGGGTGATCCAGGGACTGCCAAGGACCAGGCAGGGGAAGGAGACACTGCATCTTGTGTGTGTTTTCCACCGCGTTGCCTGGTTCGAGCAAAGAGCTAAGACGTGTTCTTTGGGCCAAGACTAACAGAAACCGCTTTATCAAAACACTCTTCGGGTTTCCTGCCAAACTGCATTTAATATTCTCATGTGGATTTTTAGTATTCTTTCTTTAAAAACATTTCTCTGACAGTCTCAGTGACCCCACAGCATTTAACAGTCACTCTTCCACAGTTTAATTGTTTTGTCGTTTTCTAGCGCCGCCGAGGCAATGATGTTTTCTGTCGGGTGACAAGCTGTTGAGATTACAACATCTAAACAAGGAGAAGAGACACAAATATCACCATTTGCAGCAGGTGCATAGCGGGCATTTCTGAAAGCACACCTGCAAACAGCACTGCCGAGCTCCTGCTTCTTTAGAGCACAATTACAAATGCATTACTTGTAAATACTTGACAACTGCTGCTTCTCTGTCAGAGGAGGTACGTGCTGAAAAGAACTGATTGCAGTGGTTGGACAGTGTTTGACAGTGTGCGAGAACTCCCTGGATTCTGGTTCTTGCTTACTTCACAGCCAGCACTCTCAGCATGTAATGTAGCTAACAAAAAACCCAGGTCAGTTTCTTCCTGTGCATGGAAGATATTCCCATCATCCCATCCAATGCTTAGGCAGCACGTCAGAGCCCTGTCCCAGCCTCAGAATGATAACCTCCTGCCACTGGCCCCACTTACACCAAACCAGTGATCCTTCAGACTGAAATTTCCACCGGATGACACCTCAAAATGTGCTCGGCTCTGCCCCCAGGAACAGGCAGATGTAGCCATTTACAAACAGCAGGAGCACATCAGTCCTTACCCTTTCAAGAGCTGCAGCTCTGGAAGGTGTTAATAGGCAAATCAAAGTCACTAATATTACAAATCACTTAAATACTCCACCAGTTATGAACTCAAGGAAATCTCGTTTGTGAGCTGATGTCAGAGTTCTCACAGTGAAAGAATAAACACTTGTGATGCCCATAAAACACCTTTCATTAAAAGGAGCAAACTCCTTGGGCCCAATTAAGCTTCAGCCAGTCAAGAATTTATGGGTCTGACAGTCAAAGCTAAACATCAGAGAGAAAATGCTCAAGCTAAGCTCTCATAACAAGTGACATGAGGGATATTCCATCAATAAAACCAAAATCCTCTTCCACACCTGTGTGTCCTTGTAATTTCTGTACAATCTCTTTTGTCTGAAGGTTCCAGATATAAACCAGGTTGTCTTCTGAGCCCGACACGATCCACTGGAGGAGCAGAGAAAACACACAGTCATTTTCATTTCTCTTCTCATCTTGATCTGCTATTATTAAGCATTTCACTGCCACCATGTGAAAGGGAACTTCCAACACTACAAGACTACTCCATGTGGTTCATCCTCTCAGTACCTCTGTTCAGTGCACAAAAGCAGCAGGAAACTTTGTTCTACCCTGTGTATGCCAGGGCAAGAGGTGCTAAGGTGGTGCAGTGTTAGGACTAAACCTGCTCCATCACCTCAACACATCGACCTTTCATCCTGCGGCTCACTGCTAGGACACCCTCTTTCCCGCTGCACTACAGCCCCTGTGAACCAGCACCCACCAAAGGAGGTTTCCATTCCCAAACTCCTGTTTCAGCTCCAGAGAAAAGCAGCAAGAGCTGCACGTTGGCAAAGAGCCTCTCCCATAACCACTGACCTTTCCACCAGTAACGGAGAAATTAGCAAATATGCAGTACTTCTCGTTCTTGTGTCCTGTGTAGGTCTTCAGGCACTGGAAGTGAAGAGCCACAGGATATTAACACAGCTGGGAGGGAGTTTTCTAGTCAAGGACAAACTCTTTGGGCAGAAAAGACTGATACACCTGTTTGTGCTTCCCATCCTGCCAACTTATCTGGAGGATGCAGGGGGCACTTCTGCCCTACAACACTGAATAGTTCTGAAGCGGGGGGTAGAAGCCCTAAATTTGGCACATTACAACAGAGAGCGAGCAGCAGCAATTTATTGTTCATGAGAAAAATGCAGGAATAAAGCTTTACCTAACGTCTCAGCTAAGCAAAAAGCACGTATGAAACCCAGATTCTCCTGTAAACTTAGTTAATTCTATCTAGTGAGGTAGGATTGGTTTTACCTTTCCTTTGCTGTAGTCCCAAAGTTTAAGAGTGCTGGAAAACAAGAGAAAATCAACGATTTTAGTTCTTGGGGTTTGGATTTTCCTCCCATCAGACAATTTCCCAGCAGCAGCAGCAGCAGCTCCTCCATAGCTGAGTTCAAGCAGTCTTTTACAGCTTATATTTTCTGACTCCCAATGTTACAAAAGAATCACATGATCAATGCAAGGAAAAGCTGAGGTTCTGAAAGGTACAAGGAGGAATGAATGGGTGTTGCAGTCACTAAGTAGTGCCAAGACAACACAGGTCCTGCCTATGGCATTAGCATGGCTCAACCCCTCACCAGCTGTTCAAGTCTGACAGCATATATGGACTTCTACACCGTTACTCTGATAGCTGAAGAGCAGCAAACTAAAGGTTTACCTGACACTCAAATACCCCAAAGCCTGTGGGGTTCTTCTGTCTGTTTGGTTTTTAAGTACTTACTTGTCCAAGGTTGCAGCTAATATGTATTTGCCATTAGGTGAGAATTTCACAAAAGACACTGGAGGGTTATCATCATCTACAGCGAAAACAAAAGCAACATTAGCTAGTGCCCTGCTGTGCTGTCTCATAGAGAACCTCCTCTGACAATAACGTGTTAACTGTCTCACTGAAGCAAGCTTTCAGCTTTGCTGTCCCCTGCTGTTTCAAGAAAAAGAGAGGTGTAGGAAAGGCAATTGGTTTCATTCATTTAAGAAAAGGGTATTAAGCACCTTCCTCACAAAATATCCCTTTGTAACTGAACTTTCCTTCCCTGCATTAGCACATACCAGAGCGGGACCTTTAAAAATCATTGGTATTAGAATGAATGCCACTGAACTGCAGTGCCATTTAACTTGCTTATATAATGCTCTGCAAGATGATGAAGACTAGGGAACACATGCTCAACTGGTGGCTTCCTTTCATCAGCCATGTTCACAAGACACCTTCACGCACCTCACAACAGTCACAGGCTGCCTGTTTCCATTCAATGGCACAGACAACCGTGCGGCAGCCTGGAACTGCTGCATGCATGCACTGCACAGCTGAATGGTAGAAATCTCTGGAAAACTCTCATTTATTCATCTATACACAACGCTCCAACTCAAGCAAGTTTCCACTCACGCAAGAGGCTAGTTCCTCTTATTGCAACAGACTGGAAGAAAACAGTGTACTACCACAGCAGTAGGAATACAGTTAAATAGAGCTTAAGGAAGCCACTGTTCACAGCAATGATGCAGAATATTTGTGTCACAACAGCAAAAATAGAGCACAAACAAGAAATACTCCTACTCACCAATCAGTGTTTTCAAGCACTGGCCTGACGCTGTATCCCAGATTCGACTATCAAAAACACAGCAGAACCATTACTATTGAAGTTTCTGTTCTGATTTTCATGTTACAAATACAAGCTCTTTTTAAAAGAGTCCTTTTTCAAACGCAAAAGGTTTGAAGGGTGCCACAGGCAGGAACTAAGCACTTACCAGAGCCCATCATAGCTACTTGACACTATCAGGGATCCATCACGATTAAAATGCACCTGTAATATTATAAAGGGGAAAAATAGCTTTACTGATGTACATAAAAATCAAATATTTAAGCTCCACTTGAAGTTGCCTCGCATAACTGACTCTGCAGTTCATGTGGATACAAGGAGAAAGTCAACACAATGTACAAACCATAGGCCTGAGTTTAGATGGGCAATATGATCAAATGGGATTCTTTCCTCCCCTACTTTGTCTAGTATAATTACAAAGAGGGGTGGATGCTAACTACAGCTGTTTATCCAAGCATTAGGGACTGGAATATGTTTCCTCAGAAGCTAAGGAGGACACATGAACACAGATATGCTCTGATCAGACAGCATTAGGTGCAAACACCACAAAAGCAACAGATGTACAGGCTGCTCTCTGAGCCTCAAGAGACCACAAATGTATGCCCCAGCTAGGCTCAGCCATGACATGGTAGCACACCACTATTCCCTGCTCCTCACAGTAACACCCAGGACCAAAATCCATACCAGCCTTACAGAAAACACTGCTCACTCCATTCTCCTTGAGCACTGGCTCTGCTGAAGAACATAAGCATGTTAGTGCCTTCATTTACCAAAAGATACTTACAGCTGAAACTGGGTCAGAATGAGCAGGCAACGTCTTGAGGCACTTCCCTGTTTTCACATCCCATATCCTTACGCTTTCGTCAAACTGAAGATTGAAGAATGCACAAGGTGGTTTAATGATGCACCTACTTGAGGCATGCAAGGTGTTCTAGCTTGACTGCATGCATGTGCCCTCCTCCAGCTGCAATGAGTTGCATCAGAAAGCCCCGGAACCAAGCAGGGCAAAAGTAACAGACTGACACGTAGCTTCCTGAACACCCCCTCTCCAAGCAGGGAACCTGCATGTTGGGGGTGGGTTAAAGACGTGATTGTGTCTCCAAGCAAAGACAGCAGTGGTACTCAGCTGACTACAAGCTGTGTATGTGGAGAGAGAGAATTGAAATGGTAGAGGCTTGTGACTGGTACCCCAGGTCCAAGCCCTGGTAATGTGCTACCATAACTAACACCATTTTGTAAGGCCAGCAGTCATTCTGAGACTGAGCATGTCACGTTTGTCCCCCTTCCCTCATAATCAGGCCCTGAAGGTCCTTTGAACCAAGCAGACAAACCAAATGGATTGCTTTGTCCCATCCCTATCAGCCTCGAGATTATTCCCCTCCTTGCCAGCCTTGAAGGTTCCGGGCATGCAGCCAGCATGGTGATGGTCATCACCTCATCCCAGAACAAGCTGCAGAAAGCAGAATTGAGCAGGGACCCTGGCCTAAAACTGCCCTGGACAGTGGGACCACAATCCTATGGCAACTGGGGACACCCCACCACCATCTGCTGCCTCCAAGGTCTGAGTGACTCACATTCTTTTATACTGCTTTCATGTCTAGACTGTGACCGTTATCACAGAATAGTCAGGATTGGAAAGGACCTTAAGATCATCTAGTTCTATCAATACAGCAAATCATTTACTAAGACCTGACCCAATCTGCAGAGGGCCGGGGTGACTGCAGTCATACTTTGGGTTAAGTTAGAATTCAGCTGATTAGAAATTTTAAGTTGCATTCTAAATTCTGTACTATGCCACCTGTGTGCACTGCATTGATCCCGCAGGTAGAGCCCTGTGCCAGTCTCGCCAGGAACTTTCTGTGCCATACTAATCATACCCTCTGATTTAGTGCCATCAGCACTCTGCCACAGGTTGCTAAAGGAACCTGTGTGTCCCCTGAGTGAGGGGTAACTGGGGGACGCAACTCTTGCTTGGCACAAAGGGACAAAAGGATCACTTACTGATCCAGACACGATGAGGTTTGACTGAGGGTTGAAGTTGCAGCAGAAAACGTAGTTACTGTGCCCTTTCAACGTCTTCAAGCACTTACCCTGAAATAAGATTTAGCAGAGTTAAATATCCTTCAGTGCCAAAAATGCATTCAGATATGTTGCACTGTGCAGCACATGAAGAAACCAGCTCTAACCCAAGACTTAGATGGGCAGAGGACCAGCTACAGCAGAACAACTGGAAAGAAAAACACCTGGATTTTTAGTGACTGCAGCCGATCACAAACTCTCGGGGCAACTCAGGAGAACCAAGCAGTTAACACACCTCATCAAAATACAAGCAAGTTATTCAGTTCTCATTGTCACTGCCGTTAAGGAAGGGGTAAAGACACAAAACCAAGTGAGGCTATGATAAGAAATTACAGAAAGGTTTCAGCTGAGATGCTTCCAAAACCAAAGCCTGCGGTTGAATTGTGACCATGAGGCTTAAGTGCTCTCAGAAGATGACCAGATTCTTCCTGATACCCGTAAGCATCCCCCTTTTCTAAAAGCAACAGCGTATCTTGTTCATCCTCGGCCCAGTCAACCAGCAGCTCAATACAAGCTGGAAAGACTTAGTGTTACCCAAACAGGAGGTAGTGCTTAACACTCGGCCTTCTCTCATCATAACACATCAAGGCTGTCTCCCAGAACATGAGTTAAGATGCCAGTGCTAGGGAGAACGAAGATAAGCAGTAATTTGTCCTTACCGAGCTTACATCCCATATTTTGAGAGTTTTATCATCAGAAGCAGACACAAGAAGGTTGGAATCTGATGACCAAGCAACATCAGAGATCCCCTAAAACACAGAAAAACAATTCTGAGCTCTGCTTGTTTACTGACACACAAAAATGGAAGACAGGAACTGCATATGCTCTGTACAGCTGCATCTTGAAAGAAAATTCGGCACCAATTTCAGAAGTCATTGACTGGGTTAAGAGCTCCTTGCTGGCCACTTGCTCATTTAAGCTAAGCCATATACTCCCCAAAATACATCTTGTTCACACAAGCTTTAGTGTGGCTAACAAAGCCCTTTCCTGGCATTCATAAACAGTTTGCTACCTAGCTAAACTGAAGAAGTGGCTTCTCTTCATGCCAGACCGCTTGCTCTTTATCACCCGTGTCCCCAAACGTTGCAGAAAGGCACATTACACTGGTTTTTCTTGAAGGGAATCTTCATTTTTGCTTGCAAAACTTCAGCATGTAAGAAACTTCAGAAAACAAACCCATGGGGCTGGGAGTTGTGTTTCTTTAGAACTTTGTAGAATGAGTAAGTGTTGTGTTTATGTAGGCAAACCCACAAGAAAAATTCAATCTCCTTAAAAGGCAAACCATTCTCTCCATACACAAAGAGAAGATGGAACAGGACACACTGTTACAGTTCACAGGGGCTTCACCCAAGCATGCGCTGCCCCATGCCCAAGGCTGGTGTCCTCAAAAGGCAGGGACACAAGAACAGCAAGGGAGCATGCAGGCAGGGACCCCATTAGCAGCCTGCACTTCACCCACACTTCCAGCCTGCCCTGGCTTACTTCAGCAATTCCAAGCTGCTGCACAGGACCGCATAAACAAAGCGGCACAAAACAAGCCCTGCACACTTGTCATACTAAGCCAGAATGGAAACTTCTGAGTGAGGAGAAGTAAATTCGTATTCAAGTGCCCAGTAACCTCCTCCTACTCACCAGTTTATGGCCAGATATTGTCTTTTCAAACTTGCCATCATACGCTCCCCAGATTTTAATGAGCTTGTCGGCAGCTGGAAAAGAACACACCAGATAAGAGATTACCCATGCTGGCCCTTCCAGCTGGGAAGACACCTTAACTACACCTCTGCGAGCACTGGGCAGTGCTCCCTCCCCAGCAAACCTAAGTGCAGAAGGTGATACACAGTTGGTGAAGAACAGCTCCATACACGCCACGCTGCAGCAGCTGAGATTACATAAACTGCCTGGAATGCACAGAGTCTCCAGCAGCTTCAGTTCCTCTGATGACAACTTGGGTTTCTACTCTTGTTTTAGACTGCCAGTGGTAACAGCAGTGCCGGGCCATAGGAATGCTGGAAGACTTCTGCCCAAACCGAACAAGCTGGGCTGAGTTAATGCCTGCAAAACCCTAAATGTTAACTTCCAAAACACCAGAAAAAAAGGTTGATATTTGCCAGAGGTAGAGGCTGGAAAACCTGAGCAGAGGAAAGGGAGACAGTCATGGAGACACTTAAGATTAAAGTGATTTCTACATGGTAACTACACTGGTCTTATTAAGGCCATTTGCAGTAAAGCCAAAGACCTAAGTCACTCCCATGTGCAGCAGATGCTCGAGTGGTCCTCACCACCACATTCAGCAATGCTCTTTTCAACTGCCCTTTTCTTATACACAGATCCTCTCTGGAACAGAGGGTCACACAAACAGATTTTCAAAAGAAAGCTGTCAAGCAATGCTGACCACAAAAAACCCTTTAGGAAATACCAAAGCTGACCGGAAGAGGACTTGATCCACCCCTGAAGAGAACACAAACTAAACCACTATTTACAATAACCTGAACGTTTCACTGGGTTAATCAAAGGCTGTGACTTACTGACCACTGCAGGCAGCCAGGACAGAGGCACGTGGACAGCCTCTGTACCACACTGTAGCTGAAAAGCTGAGCAGGTCAGGGCTCTCCAATTTGCAACACACAGAAGGCCCAGTGTTCAAAGCCACAGAATGTAAAAAGCTTAAAGAGATTATTCCAGAGACTGGCAGCTTTGATACTGCTCCTTTGAAGAAAAACCATGACACTGCATCCCTCCTCCACCTGATGGAGGTAACACTGCAGACAGGCAGCTCTCCAAGGCGCATGTTGGCATGTCTTAGATGGGACAAGAAGGAAGCAGTACTTACAGGAGCTGGCGAGCCACTCTCCATTAGGGCTAAACTTTACTGATGAGACTGCCTTAGTGTGCCCTGCTAACGTGAACTTCAGAGCATAGTTTGGTTTTACTGGAGCAGGCTGTAAGAAAAATACATATGAGCAAGTTGAATTAATTCCAAATTGAGTATCCCAGTGACAAGCTCTGTATCAGACCGGGTCAGCACACAGTGACAGACGGTATGGATGTTCACTCCAATAGAGATGCTAGCGGTTACAATTGCGTCATGTCTCCCCCCTGCCTCCAAATTCAAATAACACCAAAACAAACACCCTTACTGTCTGGGGCCAGCAGTGCCTCCCTCTTGCATGCATAACAACTCACCCTTGATAGGAATTTCAGCCAAGCCTGTAACAAACAGGGGAGAATAATCCAACAGCCCAGCCATAAAGTGCTTGGTAGATCAAAATACTCCTCTTGCTATTGATCTCTGTACTGCTCTTAAGTGCTTGCAGTTTTCATCATCCTTACCATGAATTAAAATCACAGGCAAATTCCTCCAGACTCTGAAAATCCCCCTTTTTTTCCTTTTCACCCTTTGCAAAGGCTTCATGGTTAAACAACAACATTTCCTCTGAGTATCTGCAGGCTTCAACGAATCTGCATAACTCCCCACTTTGAAGCTACGCTCACAGATTCCCTGATTCTCCAGTCACCTCCAGGCATTCCAAGGATACAATCAACCTCCCTTTTTAAGGCTCCAAGTGACCAGGAGGATTTTGCTTACAATCCCCCCCAAGCCCTGTGGAACAGGCTGCGCTCCATCCGCCCTTCCTGTGAAACGCTCAGCACGTTTCCAGCTCAGACAACGGCAGAGCCTGGCAGAGATCTTCATCTATGGGAGAACTCAACCAATGCTGGTTCGGCTGCTGAATATGCAGGTGCTGCCATGTGTATTTACACAGATACTGCTGGAGCCCCGCACACACCTTGCTCTGATTGGTTGAGGAGGAAGGAGTAGATTGTGTTTTGGTGGATTCTGCATCTGGCTTCTTTTCTTCTGTTGCCATGGTTCTGAAGCTGGCAAATGAGACTTGTGGTGCTTGAAGAGGAGAATGAATGTGCTGCTTCAAAAGGCAGCTCTCGCCACAGACGCAACGGCTCTGAAATGCAAACCTGAAGAAAAACAGAATATTCTCATTAGCTGTCAGAAAGATTCTCAGCAGCCAGAAAAATGAGATTACCTAACTGCAGGCAACCAGGATGAAAAAACACAATCTAGATCCAGTTAGGAACACAGTGGGATTTCAGGCCTTCAGACCTACCAAATGTGCAAGGCCCAAGCCCCAGCCTTTTATTGCAAAGCTGTTAGGTGTGGCAGGGCTTTCACAGTATGCTCCCCAAAACACTTCTAAGAAGCATTCAGCCCATAGTAAATACAATGGTTTGTGCAAAAGATGGAAGGAACAGCCCAAGGCCCTTTTTTCAGGTTTGTTAAGGTTCAGAATACAAGACTGACATAAATACAAAACCAGCACTGGCATTTCCAAAGCTTAAGACTCTAGGAGCTTCCTTTCACCTTGGAATTGGTGCATTTCTGTCTCATATTTCCCTCCTAAATGGTTTGGATATGAAGCCACGGCTTGGATATCAAACCCTGCCCTTCTCCACCTGAGACTCCCACACTGAAGCAGCCTCGTGCTCACCCCACCAGAGCCACAATGTGTAACAAACCCTCATGGTGCCATACCCATGTTCCGCAATGGGGGCTGGTGCTGCAGAAGGAACAAACCTCCACTGCAGCTCAGAAACAGGAGAGCCTCCAGCTCACACTGTCAGGATTTGTCTCCAGAGTGTGCTCATGATACCCCACCACCGCTGCCCTTCCTTGTGCTGGTGGCAGCAGATTCTGGAGCAGCAGCACTTGCTGCTTCAGCGCATCCTGGCATTGAGAGCATCTCTCTCCTGGAAGAGAATCCCAGACTGGTTCGGGTTGAAGGGATATTAACGCTCATCCAGTTCCAACCCCTGCCATGGGCAGGGTCACCTTCCACCGGAGCAGAGTGCTCCAAGCCCCTGTGTCCAACCTGGCCTTGAGCACTGCAGGGATGGGGCAGCCACAGCTCCTCTGG